>PVKS010030178.1:0-24654 GCA_004027875.1 Aplodontia rufa | reverse complement strand
TTTTTTTTTTAGAGTGAGAGAGAATCAATTTTATTTAGTTTTTCACATGGCTTTCATTGCTCCAATACTTCATTGTGTATGTGGTGCTGGGGTTCGAACCTGTGTCCTCGCACTTGCCAGGCAAGCACCAAAACCACTCAGCCACTGCTCCAGCCTCTGGAACCAATTCTTAACAAATGTTGGTCTAAAGTCTGAACTTTAAATAACTTGAGGACTTCCACTTTGGTCACTAAGTTGTTTTGGTTCTAAATAATAAAGAGTTGGCAGTTTGCCTTTGAAATCTGATTTTGAAGGTACTCACCTTTCAAAGATTCTAGATTGGGTGGTTTTCCAAGGCTTCATTTTTCATTTCTTTCTTTCTGTTTTTGGTACCAGGGATCCAAGAGGTGCTTTACCACTGAGCTACATCACCAGCCCATTTTATTTTCTGAGTCAGGGCCTTGCTAAATTGCTATGCTGACCTTGAACTTGGGATTCTCCTGCCTCAGTCTCCTGAATCACTGGGATTGCAAGTGTGTGTCATACTGCTTGGCTCATTCTTCAATTCTTTGCCTTCTTTTTAGAATATTATGATAACATGAGCATTCTCTTTAAAATTGAAAGCATTTCCTGTATCCTTGTTTTGACAGCTTTTGATGTGAACTAAACATTAATATCTGGAAAAGTTAATTCTAGGTAAGAATATTATATTTTAAATATTAATTGAAATGGTCTGTATCGTCTTGTCATTTCCAGTGCGTAGCATTCTGAGGAATCAGCTTAGATTTTTAAATGCAGATAAATCTAGTCAAACCAAGTTTAATTCTTAGATTTGGTTTGTGGAGATGATGAAAGATCTCTTCGCAAGCTTCTCTCCTCCTCCTCTCAGTCATGTGTGCATGACTGTAGATTACCAGACACCTCATTGTACAGTGTGAGCTCAAAGGAGAGCAGGATCATCTGTTTCTCTGTCAGTAGCTCTGAACTTTTACCAAGAAAATGACTTTATTATTTTGATATTTTGGAAGATTAGGTGGGTGCTATTTATTTCTCAAGCTGAATATCTTCTTATATCTGGTTGATGATGCTCTGATTATGAGTATTTAATATTTGCTGAGGATCTGTAGTCATATATTTATATCCCTGTAATCTATTCTCCAAAAACAATAAAGGAAAGGCTATTATCTATCTAGACTAGTAGCTTCCAAATTATATTATTCATTTACCCCTTTAAGCATGTCTTTGATATTTTTATGTTTAGTTATACATTATTTGTGTTTAATTGTTCTTACATGTTATGCACATCATGTAATATAAAAATAGAAAAAATAAATGCTAGTCGTAATGTGTTCTTCCCTAAGCCATTGGATTGTCTTGCAGTGTACTCTTGAGTGTATTTAGGCAAAGGTAAAAGAATAATTTTTGCCTAAGGAATTTTTGGATAGTGTGAAAATCATGAATACTCAACTTAGGATGTGACACTAGCGCAGCAAGAACAGGTCTTACTACAGAATGGTTTGTTTTACGTAATCTGCATTGGAGAGGTTTCCCAGCCTAAAGCTCATCAGACAAAGGCTGAAGAACCATATATCCACACAGCCAAACTCTGGACTAACCCTGATTCATTGGAGATTCTGTGACTGTTGGAATTCGCAGGATGAGTATTTGAAACCCTGCAGGAAAATCAGGCTGTGAATGAAGATCTGGCTCAGGAGTGCATTGGGAAATTGACTTCCTCATTCAGGTCTTCTGCTCAGAACTGCCACTCTCTCATTTAGAAACTTGATGGCCTCAAATTTTCAGGCCATCTCCATAGAGGAAAAAGTTTTAATGCTTCTTGCAGCCTATAGCCTCATTTAATAAACATGTAAGTGAGTTCCAGCAGTGGGCTTTGTCACTTACATGGCTTCATTATGCAAAGGGGAGGGTGGTGGAGAGAGAGAGCATGGAGGGGGGGTTACAAGCGAGTTTAGAATGGATGATTAAAGTACTTAGTATCAAAGATGATTTACTAAACAACTTTCAATCTTGTTAAATTCTAACATATACTACTGTTTCATTAAAATATTTTGCATTTTGTCTTTGTAAGTTGAAATTGTACTGTTAAGAATATTCCACAGTGGATTTTGTTTTGTTTTTTTTAAGGAGAGAGAAAGAGAGTAACAGCTTTATTTATGTTTTCATCTGGGTCTTGTTTTTCTGACACCTAGTTGTGTTTGTGGTGCTGGGGTTTGAACCTGAGCCGTGCTCATGCCGGGCAAGTGCTGTAATCAGTGAGCCACTGCTCCAGCTCCTGCAGTTGTCTTTTTAAAGTCCCCTTTAAAACAAAGTTTTAGCATGCTTTTCCTTCCCTCCCTTCTTCTCCCCTCATTCCCGCCTTCCCTCCCTCCCTTCCTTCATTTGTTTTATGAAATCCAGCATGCGCAGATAAACCAGTTATAAACTTAAATTTTTTTGAGGATAACTATCTTCAGTGGAGAACTGATTTGCATTTCGTTGGTGTGACTGCAGTGGTTCAGAGCACCAGCTGAAGATTCTCTGTTGTGGTTGTTGTTTCTTTCCTTAGTTGTGTAATGCCCTGTTCTTTCTCATCGTTAACAGAGGCAGAAAGCTCTTCTGCATCAATGAATCAGAATACTGAATACTTAGACTCACCAGAACTTGAGATTTGAGATTTTTTTAATGCGTGAGTAGTCCTGCCTTTGTTGAAAAGGTTTGTTAAGAAGATCACCATCTGTGCAGCACTTTAAGATCGTAGAAAATGGAGGAGGCATAGCAGAGTAGAGCAGGTGGATAGGGGCGGGAAGGGCCTGAGACTCGGGAGATTATGCTGGGTGCATGTGCAGATGTGGTGTGCTGATTGCCACTGTTATATGTGTTCATAGTGCACCAATTTAAAAAAGAGTGTATAATGTGCAAAATGAGTGAGCACAAAGTAAAATGATCCCAATTCTAATCTTTTTCTGAGCATTCCTTTACAAGAAACAGAACCATGGAATAGTGAGTGCATTGGTTACTGAGGATCGCTGTAACCTCCTCCATGTGGATGCTCTATGGAAGATGTTTGCTAGAATGTAGATATTCTCAGGGAGCAGTTTTATGCTTTATTATTAATATTATTCTTATTATTGGTACCAGGGATTGAATCCAGGGGTGCTTAACCACTGAGCAACATCCCCAGCCCTTTTTATTTATGTATTTTTATTTTCAGACAGGTTCTCGCTGAGTTACTGAGGGCCTTGCTAAATTGCTGAGGCTGGCTTTAAACTTGCCATTCTCCTGCCTCAGCCTCCCCAGCTGCTGGGATTACTGGTGTGTGCTGCTGCATCTGGCTCATGTTTGGATGGTTATGGAAGAGATCATGATGAGTAAAATCAGCTTAACCCAGAGATCTAAGGGTCGATTGTCTCCATTCATCTGTGGAGGTGGGGTCTAGACCCTGGACAATGAGAAAGTTGGTCCAGTAGCATGAGTTAAATCCAGATAAGATGTAATGCTTTACAATCTAATACTTTTTTTAGAGTTATAATGGGAAGGTGAAGGGAGGGATAAGGGAGGGTAATTGGGGGGGCACTCCTGGGGATAATTGCAATATCCAGAATATATACATATTTTATATCATTTTGTTAAAATCTTGTAAGGTTGCTCAAAATAAAAAAATTTTTTAAAAAATCTCACCATATGTTAAGAAGCTACACAGAGAGATGTTTAAATAATTCTCTTAGGGCTGGTGCAGTGGCTTAGCAATTGCAGCACTTTCCTGGCATGTGTAAGGTCATGGGCTCGAACCCCAGCACCACGTACACAATGAAGTGTCGGAGCAATGAAAACCACATGAAAAATTAAATAAAATTGATTCTCTCTCTCTCTCTGTCCCTCTCTTTCTTTAAAAATAAATAAATAAATATCCATCTTAAGGTAACATAGGAGTAGAACACCTTAAACTTTCCAGCAATAGGGGCTGGAGCACTGGCTCAGTGGTTGGAGCCCTTGCCTGGCTTGTGCAAGGACCTGGCTTTAAACCTCAGCACCACGTACACAACTAAGTGTCAGGGAAATAAGGGCCAGATGGAAAAATAAATAAAATTGATTCTCTCTCTGTCTCTCTCTCTCTTTAAAAGAAACAAGCAAAAGCTTTCCAGCATTATGTTTTCAACACTTATAGGTGGCTCTATGATAAAAATCATTATTCAGGTTTTCTGCTGCTTTGAACTCTTGTCTTCTGTAGTGATGCAGACCAAACAAAGCCCACAAAACTAAAGAAAGCTACTGTTTTCTTACTGTCAATGTGATTCTTTTTTTTTTTTAAAGAGAGAGGGACAGTTGAGAGAGAAAGAGAGAATCATTATTACTTAGTTTTTCATGTGGCTTTCGTTGCTCAGAGACTTTATTGTGTAGCTGGTGCTGGGGTTTGAACTCACGTCCTCCCGCATGCCAGGCAAGTGCTGTAACTGCTGAGCCAACCCTCTAACCTTGTCATTGTGATTCTTTATGACAAATCATTTCTCTTTTATAAACTTCCTTCTATTTTCCATGTTCATTTTGTCATATACTGACTTTACTTAATTTGTTATACCAGACAATTAAAGTTGGTTTAAGCAGTTTGGTACTTTTGAGAAGAATATCATTTAAAAATATTTGCCTGGGGTGTGGAGCAGTGGTTCAGCGGTTATGGCACTTGCTTGGCATGCATGAGGACACGGGTTCGAAACACAGCACCACATACACAACTTTTGGAGCAACGAAAGCCACATGGAAAGCTAAATAAAATTGATATTCTCTCTCTCTCTCTCTCTCTCTCTCCCCCCTCCCTCTCTTTAAAAAAAAAGTTTGCCAGTGGCCTTAAGGTACTTGGTGAACTGGTCAAAGTTTCTCTGAGTAAACAGGGAATGTGGGCTGTTTTCTGTTGTCAGTTTCACTTTGTGAGAATGGGAGTTATTGAGGTTCTGAGATCCGATTATGGCTCAGGAGAACACAGGCCGCAGTATAAATTATGTGCTTTGGATTTGTATGCTAGTTGTGACGTGTGGCCTTTACTTTTTGCTCCTGATTGCATGTTGTTATTTTTTGTTGTGTTATGTGGTACAGAGATTTGTGTATTAGTATAGATGTCTAAGCCAACTTGAACTTCTATGTCTTAGTTTCATCATTGAGTGTTTGTATCCCTAGTGTTTTACTAAACAGAATTTCTCATTTAGCTCTGTAGCCGTTTTTCACATCTAGCCTGTCGTTACTGGGTTGCACTCATTTTTATTATTTTAGTGGGAGGGATGCACTTAAAAATGCAGTAAGAAAAGAATTAGGTACCATTGAATCTGGCCCCCAAAACTTGTAAAAGGCATTCGTGTTCAGTGTAGAACATATCAAAAGTCATTCCTTATGTATAATTGTGAATATTTCAAACTTTTTTTTAAAATACTGTCTTTATCTCTTCCTCCTTAAAGATTTATACCCTAGTGTTTTTTTTTCTTCCTGTCAATTTCTATCCTGTGTCTCTGGCTTCACACTTCTGTATTGTCCTAGTACCATTAAAAACAAACAAACAAACAAACAAACAAAAAAACCAAACCCAGCTAGAAGCCATGAAAAGCATTCTGACAAAGGAAGACTGAAATGTGACCTTGGATTGTGGGTAGGCTTAGACTGTAGGGACACAGGAAAGTAAGAAATTAGTATTGTTTCAGATATGCACCCATGTCCTCATTCTGGGAGAGAATTGTTGAAACCAGGAATTTAAAAAATCACATTTGCTTTTCAATAGTAGGAGAGTGAAGCATCTACTTGCTTATGAGTCATTCCCCCTTCTGGGAGTGCTGTTAAAAACCTGGTACCGTTGCCATTCATTATTCTCTCAGTATTGCCTGTTTTACTCTGTGAAATTAAACAAACAGTCTTTATCTCTGTTGTCCTGAAGCTTTATTGTCATATGCCTTGGCATAGGTCTTTTTGGCATTTGTGAAGCTAGGAACTTACGGGTCCCTTTTGATCTGGAAAACTCAGACTGGATCTTGAGACACTGGTTTTACAAAACTTTGTTAGTTTTTGTAATTCCATATTGAAAATTTTTATTACGTGATATTTCATTCACATAAACATAAACATATGACATAAGAAGCTACCTGTGAACCTGCCACGCTGCTTAAGAATGGGAACATTATTTGACACCACCACACTGGTGTGTTTGTGATTGTCCCACTGTCCAAAATTGGTGTTTCATGTCCCTGACTTATTTTATTATTATTTTTTGTCCCCGACTTTAAAATTTAATTTCATGTTTTTGGGTCTAAACAAATTATTGTTTAGTTATACCTGCTTGGGGGCTTTATGAAATGGTATTATAGCTAATGTAGTTAGTGTTCTAGGATTTGGTTTTTATGCAAAGAAATGTTCCTAAGATTGATCATGTTATTACGTGTACCTGTATTTCTTTCCTCTTTTTGATAGAGTTTATGCCCCAACTTACCCTTTAGTGATTTTAAAAGAAACTTTTGTTCTCTTTTGTTCTACTTTCTGAGACTTCCATAAAACTTATTTTCCAATCTTTTTACTAAATATTTCTGCAGTCAAATTTTAATTGTCCGAATGATTTTGTTGTTGTTATCTATTTATTTTTTGCAGCATCTTGTTCTTATTTTATGATTTTTTTGTCTCTGAGGGGTTTTCTTTTGCTTCTTATAATGTCTCTATCTTCTTTCTTTGTCAGACCCCCCCTGGATATTTTAATCTCTTTTATGTTAGAGACTTTTCTTAAATATCTGGTTAACCATGGCTTTTTCGTCATATTTGAGACAGGCATTAACACAGTGTGGGAAATTCTCTTCGTGAAGGCTTATATGTTAATAGGTCTTAGTAATTGGGACTGAAAATTGCAGGACCCCCCAGTTATCAGTATTTATAGGTCTTTTTTCCTAGAAATTGTTCAGATCTTTGCCTTTGGTGGATGACATTGGTGTAATAAGCCTGGCTGCCTGTATTCTGGAGGACAAGGGAAAAAGGACTGAAGTCTTGTGTTGGTTTAATCTCACACGTCCTCAAAATGATCTCTCATCCCAGCCCACAGCTACATATAGCATCTCAGTCCAGAATGCTTCTGGGTCACTGTTTCAGCCCCGCTAAATGGTAACCCTGGTAGCGCATCGTTGAGTATGTTACGTTGATCTGTTGATCTAATTGTTCATAGTGAGTAGTGTTAGCCTGTCCTAAGCCCTTGCTTTTAGAGTAGCCCTGTCACCGCTAAGCCCTGGCCTTAGGACTGTAGTTGTGTGTGAATTGGCTTGCTTCTTGCTGCTTTCCCCACACCGGGTGCCCTGCCATGCACTTGCTGACTGGAGAAATCTCCCAAAGCTTTATTGACATCTCTTATCTGCTGCTATCTCCTCTGGTTGCTTTCCCTTTTAGGTTTATGCCTTTTATTATCACATTTTAGTAAAGAGCCAAGATAAATCTGTTCATTCCTCCACACCTAATCCATTGCTTCTCATCTAAGGAAACTTATTAGAATGGAACTTTGATAGAGAGTTAGCCTCTAAAATTTTCTTGGTCCCCAAGGTTAAAAAAATCATAGAAAATTTCATTTCTGCAGATTTTAGCCCAGGTTAGTATTTCCCTCTCTGTAAGAATGTATAGAGTCTTTTGAAATGTAGAAAGCCACTGTTTTGAAGCAGAACAAAGACTAGAATCTATTCTCATAACAACTGAAAAAATTTGTATTTCTGCAGCTAAATCACTTGTAAGTTATCATCTGTGTAACATTCTCTTTACGAAACAGCCAAACATGAACTTCATTCTCTTTTTCATTGACCTAGAGTGTCAGACGATATTTTAAAATATGATTTTGAATATCAAGGTGTGATCTTCTGAATCTTAAATTTGATGATGAAAATACAGATTAAGCTTGGCTTTCATTAGATCTTACACTTTGAAGCATATGATAGTGTCAGTATTTGAGCAGTGGGGACTCACACAGATAATAATCTCATGCGACTCAACAGAGTTACAGCAGCTTAGCTAACAGGCCCTTCTGTCCAGTGAGGGGTTCATTCTTCAGCATGCTTGGGAACAATGAGAGAAAAATGGGGATTCTTCATGCTAAGTAAAGGGGAGAGTTTAGTTTAGGTCCCCATTGAAAAGAGAGCTCTGTGGTGCTACACACTGCCATAGCTTGAGCCCAGAAATTCCTTGGAAAGCCAATTAGATACACAGCACCTAAGAACTTGGACACTACTACACAGTCCTCAGAAAGTGGCTGCCGAGCTGTGGGCCCACAAAGGATTTCATAAACTGTCATCGTTACCTGAAATCAGTAGTGTTGCCTTACCTTGTTTCCTCTCTAGATAATTTTCATATGAATTTCCTCAGTAGATGAGTTTTAAAGTGTTAATATGACTGTTGTAGGGTTTAAAACATTTATAAAGAAAATATACAGCAGTAGAAATGGGTGAGGGATGGTTAATGGACTTTCATTATTTTAAAGGGCTTACGTTTGGGGGGTCTGGAGTGGTGGCTCAGCGGTTAAGGTGCTTGTCTGGCATGTGCAAGGACATGGGTTGAAACCCCAGCACCTCATACGCAATGAAGTGTTGGAACAATGAAGGCCATATGAAAAACTAAATAAAATTGATTGTCTCTTTTTCTCTCTCACTATCCTTCTCTCTATTAAAAAATAAATAAAACAAAGGACTTACGTTTGAGATATTGTTAGGGTATCTTGTAGCAAGTTAAGAATGGATATTGTAGGGGCTGGAGCAGTTAACTGGGTTCGAACCTCAGCACCACATACCCAACAAAGTGTTGGAGTAACAAAAGCCACATGAAAAACTAAATAAAATTGATTCTCTCATTCTCTCTCTCTCACTGTCCATCCCTCTAAAAAAAAAAAAAAAACCAAAAGAACAGATATGGTAGTTGGCCATGTAACCATTCAAAGACTAACACAAAATGCCTCACAGAGTGGTAGAGGACATAAAATGAAAACAGGCAAAAAACGTACTTAATAGAAAAACAAGAGAAGAACAAAAAACTAAAGAACAGAGTGTATAACTATAAAACACAATGGAAGGAACAGAAAATGAAAGTACAGCAGGGTTGCCCTTTGGTGTCTGTGGTGGTGGGTGCCATGCCTCCCATCCATTCCCCATGTGTAGGGACCCAGATCTGTGGATGGGCAAGTCCCTTAGGTAGAATGTCATACTATTTGAATGTAACCTCCCCACATCCTCCTGTATACTTTATCTCTAGATTACTGATGAAGCCCCATACAGTGTAAATGTTATGATTGCACTGTAATGTTTAGCATGATTGCAAGAATTTTCCTTGAGAATTTTCAGTCTGTGGTTGGTTGACTCCATGGTTCCAGTACCCTTGTTGTGGATGTGGAGGGCTGACCACGCAAACACCCACCCACAGAAAGTTGGCCAGCTGCTAGTATCAGATAAGTTAGACTTTAAAGCAGGAAAGATTTTATAGATGAAGAAGGACACTTCACAGTGATAAAATAAGAATTCCAGACAGTCCTCCTCTGTTGCTCAGTCTGCCAGCTCTTCATGTGTCTTATTTGGGACTCCCCTTTTGACTATGCTCTCACCTGCTAGAGAGGTTTCTGTAGTCTGAGGGAGTAGTTGTCCTGTTGCGCTGACCATGTTAATGCTCGTGTTCAGCATGCTCTGGGCATTGCAGACAACTGCCAAAGGAATAAAACTGAAGAGAGGAGAAGCCCAGACAAAGAGCCATCTCATTTAATGTTGTAGTTATTTGTAATAGAATTATTAAGCGTGTTTAAAATGCCAGGGCTGGAGCAGCAGCTCATCGGTTGGAGTGCTTGCCTGGCATGCAGGTTCAAACCCCAGCACCACATACACAACTAAGAGTCTCAGAAACAAAGGTCAGATAAAAAAAAATAAAATTGATTCTCTATTTCTGTTTCATTCTCTCCCTCTCTGTCTCTAAAAAAAATAATAACTGAATGTATTTTTTAAAAATGCCAAGTATGGGAATTTGAATTTAGATGAAGACTAAGAAGTTGATTATTTTTAAAAAATTACTTTTTAGCATTATATCACTATAAATAGTATGATATTATAAAGAACAAATCAGAAAGGAGTAGGTTCATTTATAAGTTCATTTATAAGTTTTGTTTTCTGAGTCTGCATTGCTGTGTCAAAACTCTACATGTTTATGTAGAGAGAGTGCCCTATTATTTAGAGAAGATTCCGTTTTCCTGGAAAAAGATCTATTTAAAAAAATAATATGTATATATAATTTTTTTGCAGTATTGGGGGATTGAACCTAGGTCGTGCACTCCCCACTAAGCTGTATCCCTAACCTTTTTATTTGACTTCGAGAGATAGAGTTGCTAAACTTACCTGAATTTGCAGTCTTCCTGCCGCAGCCTCCTCAGGAGGTGAGGTTACGTGTGTATGCGCCTCCAGACCCTGCTGAAAAAGATTCATTGTTGAACTCCATTTCTGGGTGTAAGAAAAGGGGAGATTTAAGAAACAAAAGCACAAGCCATGAGGCATACCTGCAAGTAGAAATACAACTAGTATCACACTTCAAGTGTTGTAAAACACATTTTAACATAAGACTTACCATCACAGACATTGTAAGTGAACAGTGTTGTAGTGTCAAGTGTATTCACATTATTGGGAACCAGATTTGCACAGCACTTTCATCTTCAAAACTGAAGCTCTCTAAACTGGTTAAACAAAGCTACCCCCTCCCCGCATTCTGCAACCATTCAGCTTTCTATTTCTAAAAATTTGACTACTTCAGATACTTCATATACAAGTGATGGGCTTATTTCAATGCCTGAGGCAGCCTCCAGACAGGCCAGGATGTTGGAGTCATGGTCCATACTTTTGTTTACATCCCAAGGAAGGAGCCCTGGTATGGTGGGGTAGGGGAGGAAAAATATATTTTTCTTTACCCACTTTTGGTTCTGGTTGAGGCCACTATTACAAAAGACAATAAGGAGGAAAGTCTGCAGATTTGTTTAATGTACGTTTTACATGACATGGAAACCTTAAGGAAACGAAAACCCAAAGAAGTAGTTACTTTTTTTTTTGGTTTTATTTAGAAATGGGTGATTGTAGAGAAAAAGGACTGGACAGAGAGTATGATCTAATGGTCATAGAGAACGTTTAGCAAGACCTGCATCTTCAGATTCTTCTCTGTGACCCTTCATCTTCAAAGAGAGGGTGCTCCTTTATTTCAGGTATGAGGAGGGCATTATATACATGAGGATTTAGGGCCTGCTTCGGTGGGAGATCAGAAGAATTCTTAGGTTTTAAGACCAGTGTCACTGGAGAAGGGTGGGAGGAGGTTAGAGACCTTTCTGCTCCAATTGTCTTCTCAAATGTCAGGGTAGCGTATTTGGGGATGGTGTGTTCTGACTGCCATCAGGGAGTGTTCCTCCTGGTGGCCGGTGCTGTGTGTGTGGAGGGAGGGGCATGAACAGGCACTCCAGACACCATGTGTGTTCGTTCCTCCTCTCTTGGCTTGGAATACCATCTTGGCTTCACGAAGGTTGGGGTGTCATAGCTTTTTAACTGGCCTCCAGAGATCCTGTGGTGATAGTGTCATTTGTGTGTTGTTTTGAACTCATATCTGTGGAGGAAGGAGGGCCTGCAACTTCCCAGTCCGACATCTTGATGATGTCACTCTGCCTGCATTAAAGCCCAACATTTTGGCAGATAATTTCTTTCTTTGTATAAGACTTGGAAGTAAAAGGAAATTGTAGATACAATATTTTTTTAAGAGAGAGGGACTGAGAGAGAGAGAGAGAGGAAGAGAGAAACAATTTTTATTTAGGTTTTCATGTGGCCCTTGTTGCTCCCTTGTGTACATGGTGCTGGGGTTTGAACTCGTGTCCTCATGCATGCCGGGCAAGTGCCGTGACTGCTGAGCCACTGCTGCAGCCCAGATATAGCATTTTGAACTTGAGTAAGGCATTTGGTTTTATCCTCTGTGGATTTCATATCTACAAACAAAATGAAAGCCAAAGCACGCTACCGCAGCCTGGTTTACGTGATCTTTTTCCATCGGGTGAAGAATAAGATAGTACAATAGTCACGCTAAAGCTGTGAGGCAGCACTGTATCTTCTTTTAAAGTTTCCCCAGCATTCCACAAATATTTATTAAATTTCTAGTCTGTATAAGATACAAAAATGTGAGAAGTAGTCCTTTAAAGTGATTTCTTTGTGTGTAGAGCTGGGGATTGAACCCAGGGCATCCTGTATGCTAGAGCTACTGAACTATATCCCTGGTTCTTTTTAATTTTGGTTAATTTTGAGCAGGGTTTTGCTGAATTGTCCAGGCTGGTCTCAAACTTGTGATCCTATTGCCTCAGCCTCCTAACCATGCCCAGTTCAAAGTCCTTGTTTTTAATTTGACAAAAGAGCCTTAATTCATGAGAAACTAACAGTATGGGAGCCATGTAGCAGATGTAGATGTGGAAGAATTCACTGCACATGGGTCCATTCTTGAGACACTGCAGTGTGAGTTAAGCAGTAGAAATGACAAGGAACTGAAGAGATTCTGGACCTTGAGTGTGCATCATGTTTTAGTATCTGCCCTAGAGAAAATCACTCGCTAAAGCATGCTCAGACATTAGCAGAAATGTCATCAAGAGAATGCTTAGATAAACGACTGTCTATACTGTGAGGTGCTCTGCAGTAGTTTAAAAACTATGAACTAAATACATGTACTAAAATAAAAAGTTCTACATAATTGAATTTTTGTTTTTTAAACATTTTATATTTTAATTGACAATTGTACAAATTTATCATGTATATCACGATGTGAAATAGACATTGTAGAATAGCTAAAATGAACTTATTAGCATGAATTACCTCACAGTTATCAACTTATGGTGAAAACATTTAAAATTTACTTAGTTTTTAGTAATGTATACATTGTGACTAATTTTACTTACCATAAACTTAATTCCTCCTATCTAACTGAAATTTTATATACTGTAACCAGCATCTCTGCAGTCCCCCCTTTTAAAAAGGAGGTTGCAGGGGCTGGAGCCGTGGTTACGTTGCTTGCCTGGCATGCGTGAGGATGCAAGTTCAAACCCAGCACCATGTACATGATGAAGTGTTGGAGCAACAAGGTCACATGAAAAAATGAATAAAAGTTAATTCTTTTTTTCTCACTCTCCCTCTCTCACTGTCCCTCCCTCTTTAAAAAAAAGGAGGTTGCAGATAATATAGTATGATGTCAGATGGTTTATGAAAAAAAACCTAAGAAACCTACAAATAATAGCCTATAATTTTATAGGTATTAGTATACAAATACATACTAAAGTTGGGCACAGCAGTACCTGCCTGTAATCCCAGCAACTCAGGAGGCTGAGGCAGGAGAATCACAAGTTCAAAGCCAGCCTCAGCAATTTAGTGAGACCCAGTCTCAAAATAAAAAATAAAAAGTGTTGGGGATGTGGCTTAGTGGTTAAGTTCCCCTGGCTTCAATTCCCAGTACAAAAACAAAACAAAACAAAACAAAACAAAACAAAACAAAACAAACAAACAAAAAAGAAAGAAAGAAAATCTAATAGTAAAGAAAGGCTATATTGATAACAAGGGTTACCATAATTAAGCTTTCATAAATTACCTATATGAGTAAAAATAAAGACAAATGGAAGTCTGTGAAAATACTCAATGGTTATTTCTACATGGCTGTGCTATGAATATTTACCTTACTTAGCTTCATCGTGTTTTCTGAATTTTCATAGGAACAGACCTAATTGGAAAGCATTAAATGATAAAAGAGTCATTTACAAATGGAAAATAAGTGATAAAAGCTAATAAAATTAATCCTAGCAACGGAAAAGAAGAACAAGTGGAATAGAGTTTGCAGATAAGGGGGATGGGTGAGGGAGAAAGAAAGAAATTCAGAGTGCCTTAGAAATCTTTAGATTTATAGAGCCACTGAGCACTTCTTTGTATATTGTCATTCATTTAACATATGCTAGTATAATTCTGATAGAGTCTCTGTCCCTAAGCAACCTATATTTTGATGATTAGTTGCAAGCAGGCAAATTATAATATAGTGTAGTAAGAAAGAATTGGTTGTAAGGTCAGGAAAGGAGTTGATGAGGTTGATAGAGAAGGCTTTCCTGAAGGAACAGAAATCTAAGCTGAGATTTTTGTAGCTCAGATCAAAGCAGCAGATGTCTAGAGCAGGAAAGTGGGCACCAACACATGAATATCCTGTGAACTATTTTTAGGGACTTAATTTGGTTGTGGTTAAATATTTCATATACATACAATCCTGCTGTTCTTTGTCACTTAGTAAATAATAATCATGTAATCATCTGACACTTGGTAGGCATGTAATAAACACTGGTGGAATGAATGGTTAGTCATGCTGAAAGGTTAAACAGCAAGGTGTTAAGTTTCCTTGGAGAGTGCTGCTAATGGTCAAGGAGACGGGCATTAGATAAATACGTGGAAGAATATATGGAGAAAATGAGGAGAACAGAACTGACTTAAAAGACTGGAGAACAGCTTTGTCTAAAGATTAAATGTAAAGTTCTAAGAAACTTAGTAAAAAGCTGCAGGAGGAGTCAGGTGCAGTGGTGCATGCCTGTAATCTCAGCAGCTACTAAGGCTGAGGTGGGAGGGTTACAAGTTCAAGGCCAGCCTGGGCAATTTGGCAAGACCTTCAGCAACTTAGAACCTGACTCAAACTAAAAGAAGGATTGGGGATGTAGCTTAGTGGAAAAGTGGCCCTGGGTTCAATTCCCAGTACGAGATTGAGAGAGTGAGAGAGAGAGAGAGAGAGAGACAGACAGACACAGATAGACAGAGACAGAGACAGATTAGGGTTGGTGGTGTCATTCAATCCTAAGAGTCCGTGCTTAGCATGCATGTGGCCCTGGATTTGATCCACAACACCATAAAGCACCCAGATATATGAGACCTCAATGAGATGCCCTAATACATTCACCAAAATGGCTAAAATTGAAAAACAAAATAAACCAACTACACAAGGATCAGCAAACATGTAAAACAAACCTTCCAAGTACTACAAGTTGCTATAACCACAGTGAAAAGTGTTCAGCAATGTGTACTAAAGCTTAAATAATGCTTACTCTGTGCTTCAGAATTTCTGTTTTTAGTCTATATACATAAGAGAAATGTGCACTTATCTCCAGAAGAATGTACAAGAATTTTATAGTGGATTTGTAATAGGGAAAAGGTAGATACAGCCCAGATCTAAAAATAAAATGAATAAATTCCTTTATACAATGGGATATTCATGTGGTGTAATACCATATAGCAGCTGAAAAAAAGAACTTACATACTGCTGTGTGGATGAGTTGCAAAGATACAATGTATAGAAAGAGACAGACAGGAGTTTCCTTTTATATGAAATTTAGGTATAGGTGGAGGTGATAGAAGTCACAGTTATGGTTACCGTTAGGGGAGAGGAAAGCAGTGAAGACATTAAGAACCTTCTGTGGCTAGAAATATTCTACATTTTTATGTGGACATAAATTTTCTATATCTTCCTATGTTTCTATGCATAGCTGTGTATACACAGCAATTAGCTTGTATATACATGTTCATTCCTTCAGTTACAGAATGAAACATTCACACATTGTGTTACTATGCAGTAGTAAAGCATTTGCAGCCACGGATGAATCGCAGAGATGCTGAGTAAAAGGCGCATGTGGATGCACACATACATACACACAGATCAGTCGGTGAGCTCCTAAGTTGTGTGCTTACAGAATCCCAAGAAACTGTCTTCATGGAGCTCTAATCCGAGAAAATGGGTTTAAAGTCAGAACATGCTTAGAAAATTAATGTCTTGACCATAATATCTCCCTAAAAGATGATACAGGAGGTTGTGGAAGTTCCATCTCTGAAAAATATCTGTGTAAACTAGGGAACAGCCTTGTTCTATGAGTTAGTGTCCTGGACACAAGGAGCTGCAACACAGAGCCCCTGGTAGATCTCCCTCTCCCTCCCTTTTCTTCCTGTCATGCGTGCACTGCAGGCAACAGTGTGGCTTGAGGTTATGGAGAGAAAGAATAAGAGAATCCAAATTATTGCTTTTCAGAGAGAAGAAGATAGTTTAGTTCTATTTAAGAGTCTCATCCAAATCATCAGGATGAAAGCCGTATTTGGCAAGTTTGACTTCTCACATCAGCCATTGAAATGGGCTGTGTAGTTAGGTCCTCAAACATTTTGATCAACATCTTTTAACTTCTTACTACTTATTAAAGTACGTTACTTTCAGGGCAGTTTGTGCTGACAGTTGCTTGTACTTTGGTAAATAACATAACTTAAACTTCAAGTAGATAAAATGTGTTATCTGTGTGGTACCTATTATTCTGTAAAACAAAAATCTATCACTTAAGAACCCTGAATCGCCACTAGGAACCCTAAATAAAGTTGGCTATCCTTTTTGGAAGTAGATGTTCTTCCTTGCTTGAAAGGTAGACTGTAATTAAAAGAATCATAATTTCTGAAAGAGGGAGCCTGTAAAGGTGACCTATTTCCATTTGGGCAGTTTGTAGAAAAATAGTTTACAGATGCGTGCAAGTTTGAAAGGAAAAATAACTGAATTCTGTTACTGTTTACATTTCCATTCTGTAAATAAAAGACATTTTGAAGACTCGAGGCTCATCACACATTGCCTTATTAGTGTGGAAAGATTCTTTTACTTACCAGTCCTTTCAGACCTCTGTGTCTTTAGTTGTGTTTTTCCATGGTGGGGAATGCCCTTCCCCTTGTTTGTTCATTTGCAGAATTCCTACCCAACCTTAAAGACTCCAACTTTAAGACTTTCCCTGTTCCAAACAGAGTTCATCATTCCTTCCTTGTACCATCAATGTCTCTACTAATTTTTTGGGGAAAGATATGGAACATTTTGCCCAGGGGTGCTTTACCACCGAGCTACATCCCCCAGTATTTTGTTTTGAGGTGGTGTCTCGCTGAATTTGGCCCAGAATGTGGATCTTTCTGCCACAGCCTTCCAAGTGACTGGGATCACCAGCGGGTGCCACCCTAATAATTATCAGTGCCATCATACTGCTTACCATATTGTATGACTGTGACCTGCTTAAGTAAAGGGGGTGCTTCATTCAGGTATCCTATATGCTTGCTCTGAAATGATGGTGAGCTGTATGGTAAAGAGCCTGTTAAGTTCCTATGGTTGTGATGATTGATTGGAGTTGCTGCTAGTGGACAGCTACTTCTACTAGATTCACCATTGTAACCTAATTCTACTGCATTATTACAGGAAGCTGGTTAAAACCACAGTGATGTCTGGACAGTAAGGCTGATTTAATATAACTGTTATGAGATGACACCAGAAAGAAAGCGACTTGTAACCATATTACTGCAGGTGTGCAAGAGTTTAGGTAAAATTACTCATATCTTTCTTGTGATTTTTTTTTAATGGAGAGAAGGGCAATGAGAAAGAGAATCAATTTTATTTAGTTTTTCACATGGCTTTCATTGTTCCAAAACTTTGTTCTGTATGTGGTGCTGCGGTTTGAACCCGCATCCTTGCACATGCCAGGCAAGCACTGTAACCACTGAGCCACTGCTCCAGGCCCAGCTTACTCATATCTTAAAGTGTAGTGAACTCACTCATGACTGAAAGTATAAAAGTCCCAGCCTTAAAAATGGAATGTTTATTCAATTTACAAAAAAAGTTTACCACATGATTTAATAGTGTTCTTTTTTAGTACAATTAAAATTATTAAAAACAGGAAGTATGATGTAATGGAAAAAGCATTGTAGTGAAAGTTGGGCATTTTGAGTACTAGTCCCTACTCTAATTGTGATTTGGGACAAGCGTGAAAACCTCTTTGAACTTTGGTTTCCTTCTCTGTAAGTGTAGTTTGTATTATATGATAATACAATATTAAAATTAATATTAAATAAACTAATATTAAAACTTTAATATTAGCTCATTTTAAAGTGTATTTATATAGGATTTTGAGGATTGAGTTATTGTAATGGGAGGGACAAGTATTTTGAATATAGAAATCAGTTAAATTAGATTATTTGAATTTCCTAAGTATTCATCCAAGGTATTCATGATATATGTGTATGTTTGTATGTGAGTCCATATACGCACATGTTTTATGTCCATATATGTACATATACATGTTTTACAAGTGTATCCATCCATATATAGATATAAAACATTTATGTTCTGGGGCTCAGCGGTTATGGCACTTGCCTGGCCTGTGCGAGGAAGCAGGTTCAAACCCCCCAGCACCACGTACACAACAAAGTGTTGGAGCGAAAGCCACATGAAAATCTAAATAAAATTGATTCTGTTTTTCTCTCTCTCACTGTCCCTCTTTTAAATTTTTTTTTGTTGGATGAAGTAGTGAATCAGAACAGAATAATCCATGTTTTATTTTTAAAAAAGTATACATTTATACATATATAGAAAAAAACTAGAAAATATTAATATTATCTCTAATATGGTGTTATATATGCCAGTTCAAAAGTAAAAATATTTTCTTCCTATGATGATAAGAAAAACCTAAAATGGACTTTTCAGACAAACTAAAAATATACATACACCATTTGCCACTTTGGAAGTTGGTTATTTGACAAGTCACGGAACTATGCTGGGATCTTAGGCAGAGACAACAAAGACGAGCATTTCTCTGTTTATGCTTTACCAAGAACTGTTGGCTGTGGTGGAAAAGTGGAAGTCAAGATAACTGATTGATGTTCACCTGTTCTTTAACCACAACTTGAGTAAGGTTCTGGAGATTGGGTCTGTGGACAATTTGGAAATGTATCTAAAATACTGTGTCTGTCCATTCATGCATTTCATGTTTGTATTTCCAAAGACTGAGCTTTTAACTAATTGACAAAGAATGTATGATCTAAAAACATTAAAAACCCCATGGATGGGGACTGGAGAGGTGGCTCAGTGGTTATAGTGCTTGCCTGACATGTGCGAGGACCCAAGTTTGAACCCCAGCACCATGTACACAATGAAACTTCAGAGCAATGAAAGCCACATGAAAAACTAAATAAAATTGATTCATTCTCTCCCTCCCTCCCTCTCTCTCTCTCTCTTTAAAAAACAAACAAAAAAACATGGATGGCTAGACACAGTGGCATATAATCCCAGTGGCTCAGGAGGCTGAGGTAGGAGGATCACAAGTTGGAGGCCAGCTTCAGCAACTTAAAGAGGCCCTAAGCAACTTAGTGAGACACTGTCTCTAAATAAAAAATAAAAAGTGCTGGGGGTGTGGCTCAGTAGTTAAGCACCCTGGGTTCAATCTCTGGTATCATAAAACAAAATAAACTCATGGATGGTTCTTTTCTGTTCCCACACAAAATATGAAGTATTGTAGAATTTGGTCACAGGCTACTAAAAATGACATCATTTGGGATCTGGCACAGAAAATGATTTCAAGGCTCTTGACTTTTCTGTGGGTTAGATTTCTGTTCCTTGCTATTATTTTTTAAGCTTTGTTCTTGGTCTGTTATTTTCATCCAAAAAGCTGAAATACTCCTCAAAGTAGACCAGATTTAAAATTGTAATTTTTTCCTCTAACAGTTTATTGAAGGTCTTTTCTATTTTGTTTTTCATTTTTTAAATCAAGGAGTGAATTTTAATCATGCATTCAAATGAGTTTTAACAGGATTAAAACGTCTCATCCAGGCAATGAGACATTTATTTTAATAGGCAAAAAGAGTTGCGTTCTCACTAGAATGGATGCTACTCTTTTTAACCCATAAGCCTTTTCCATGTATCTGGAATTTTAAAGGATTTGTACCCTTTTCAGTTCGTGATTGATATTGAGTGTACCTGGGTCGATATATTTTTTTTTTTTTTACTTTTTTCTGCTTCCTTTTCTCTTGTTTTTCTAAAAGATTCTGTCAGCAGGGATAGTGACTGAGGAGCACCTCGTCTCTAAGGTAGCATCTTTTGTACGGAATTTCATTGTGTCCACATCAGCATCTGTTAATCCTGCCCGACTTCCCAGGAGGTTTCAGAGTACTTAGTGTCACTCTCTGTAGGACAGCAGTGGAGGCACTGGTGTTCCTATCATTGAAAACAGAACCAAAACCAAGAACTGTGCCTGCTTCCCCTCAGAATCAGATTTCTGTCAGGTTAATATGAGGCAAATTGTGGCTGCGAAGCTGAGGTGTGAAGGAAACTTTACTTTTAGTTGTGGTTGCTGTAAGACTTTTTTCCAGCTTTGGAAGTTTACAGAAAGCAAGACTTGTATTACAGACAGTGGCCTTGTCTAAGGTGTCTGAGTCAATGTTTGACATGCACACTTTTCCGAGCCGTTCGGATGTGGTGCATCTTTTCAGCTCTTCCTAAGACGTGCGCAGTGTGTTCAAGTAAACTTCTAGACGCCTGCGGTGCCCACCTGTGCGTGGAAGCTCACTGAGCACTCCCTGCCCGGCTGCCTGTCTTCAGTTTGCACATTCATTTTCCACCATTTCTTCTTCCTGAAGAAGAAGATGAGCAGTGCTCTCTAGCGGATTCCTGCTGTACTTCCTGGGAGAGTTAGGACACCGTACCACCTGGTCGGGTCGCGTTAAGACACGTGTGGAACAGCAGATGGGAACTTCCCAGAGCGGGCGCAGCGAGGAGTCGCCCCGCTCTCGGGCGGAGGCATTGAGGCAGGTGCAGAGCGTGCAGCAGGTCTTGTCTGAATCTTGCCAGAACATTCAGAATTTGGAGAGCAGCGTCAGGGGGACTTCGTTAGAAGGCGCCTTTATCCCGAGAGTGCTGAACAGCAGACTCAGAAGGGGTCCGGCTTTGTAGCTGCCCTGACTGCTGTGTTTCACTCCTCCTTCACCTGCTCTGACTCACTCTGAGCTGTTTGTATTTTTTTAATGACTTTGTCCCAAGGAAGCAGCACGCACTGCAGGAGGCCACCTCAGCATGTGTAACCTGGGCGCCAGAGGAGGTGGCTTCTGCTGACCCTCCCTGTGAGCAGGAGGAAGGCCTGGGCCGGCAGCTAGACAAAGCCGCCCCAGCCCTGCTCCCCCACCTCCTGTCTCCACCAGGTGAGCGAGGGAGGCCGATGCCCTCCATGCCCACTGAGCGGACTGTCAAGGCCCCCGCCCCCAGCCGGGCTCCAGTGGCACCGTCCTCCACGCGCAGCGCTGTGGTGGGAAGGGAAGGGGTGGTCCTTGTGCCTGGACCCCTGGCGGCTGACTCACAGGAAGTGCTGGAGAGCTTGGCAGCGGGGCTCCGGGATCCCGCCACGCCCAGCCCTTCCCACGTAGGCTGTGCCCTGTCTGTGGCAGAACAATGAAGTGCGCCCAAGTTTGCCAGGACTCCTAGGGACAAGCTCCGGACTTGGGTGACAGCCTTCGAGATGTCCTGCCAGACGCCGTGGTTTAAAAAGCCCTTCCTGCGTGGGTTGCTGTGTCCGAATCCCGGGTACCATGGTTCAGCACTTCAGCCTCAGGAGGCAGCTCTCCAAGGTGGGTCGCAGTTTGCGGTCTGCAGGGCGCGCCCTCCCTGGCTGAGGCTTTTTCTCCCGTCTGGTCTGCCAAGCCTGCCTTCCTCCCCTGCTAAGGAGGGGCCTTGAGGAAGCGCTGCCTTTTGTTCTTTTCATCTGACATACAAAGCTGGAAGGTGGACTGCACCAGCAACCGGGGATTGTGTGCCCTGAAACAGCAGCTGCCCTTCGTGGATTTGTACGAAGTTGTAGTCTGCTCCCCGCTAGAATTTCCAGAAGAGTATGGGTGAGAAAGAAAGAATTGTAGGTCAAAAGTGTGTATTTGATTAACAATAAATCTAGCAGCTTATGGACCAAGAGGAGAAAACCTTCAGCTCTGCAGAATCCGGGCTGTCATACGAATTTCACTTAAAAACCAGGGGAACAGTGAGAAAGTAGTTCAGTGAGCAAGACCAGAAGGAAGATGTTAAAATGAGGGCTCTGTGGAGAGTCGTATACTTAATGAAGAAGTGTGTAAAAGCAATTACCAGTAGGCTCACCAGGCAGTTTGTAGAGTTCTAAATGAAAAGCAGGTTTCATATGTGTAGCTTTGGAGGAAAAGCTCTTCTAATCCGATAAAAATCATACTTCAAATAAAACAATGCACAGGACAAGTTCTGGCTGAAGGAGGGGAAGGTGATTTTATGAATGTGCTCTGGGGCTGCCATCCTCTTTGATCCAGCATTGAGCTCTTGCCTTATCTCCAGTAGGGACCTATGTGGGAAGAGCTGAGCTTCATTTCAGAACCCATTGTGTTCTTTAAAAGCTGTTTGAAAGATGTAGCAGTTGTGGCTAAATTGTGTCACAGGTCATTGCCTGCACACAGAAGCTTAAGTAGTACATCAGTCGTCATTCTTGACTTCCTTGACTCTTGGTCTGAATTAAGTCCTGAAATGTATTGGATCTTAAGGGCAAACCCTAGTTCCTCACAGGTGACCCCAGGGTGGATTGTATGCACTGATGCAGAGAGGAGCAAAGTGCTTGTCACCATCTCCTGAACTTTCCTGACTGAGAAGCCCCACAGCGACTTCTAGGGAGTATTGAAATATATTTCCCTTTGGCCACACCAGGTGTGTGGAGGGGAGGGGGCTAAGAAGCTCCCAGATTTCTTCTGAATGAGGCAGGGGATCCTTTTTGTTGCTCCTTCAGTGTTCTCTAGTGCAGATACTCTCAAACGTGCAGTACACATGGAAAGCAGAAGCTTCTTGGGGGCAAGGACATCCCTGCACAAGAACGTTTGATAATTGAGAGCTAGGTCTTTTTCAGTAGAAAGTAACTGTATTCTAGGTGTTTGCCAACAGTACTCTCCCAATTACTCTTTGAACTGCTCTCTTTTTATTTATGATCATATATATGAGAGCAATTTACAAAAAGGACAATTGTGTGGAGAATAGGAGCACATACTCTGTATAATACAAAGAAATAAAAGGTGCATTATACAAAAACACCCAAGAAAATAACTCATGTAGTTCCTTGTTCTGACACTGCCTGCCTATATTTTAACAAGTTTCTGGGTCCTGTAATAGAAGGGTGGGAGGAAACGTCAGGAAGTTTGTTTTCTGTCAAGTGTCCTTGATGCAGCGTGTGTTCAGTGGGGAGCAGAAGAATACTTTGAACTGATTGAACCTGTAAGGCACCTAAATATGAATAAGAAAAAGAATAACTGTGTTAGTGACTTGTTGCTCCATTTGCTGAGATTTAAAAAAGCAAAACAAAACCACTTCTGTCTTTTGAGCTAAATCCTTAGTTTGCTTGAGAGCAGAGGACCAGTCATACCCCAATATATAATGTTTATGGCACACATTGAACACAAAGTGAAACTGGCTTTTCACAGATGGAAACAGTTGCATGGTGACAATATCAAATGGTCATCACTTCAGTAACAAGTATTTTTTGCTGATAAGAAATAATCTTCCACAAGAATAGGATTTTCTTAAGATGATCTCACAACTTTTTGTAGTGCTGAGGATCAAACCCAGGACCTTGCACATGCTAGGCAAGTGTCCTGCCACCGAGCCACATGCCCAGCCCAATCCCAGAGTTTTAACATGAATTTCCTATTTAAAAAAAAGAACTATTGAAGGAATCCTCTTTAAACTCTGTTGGAAATTTTTCGAAAGAAAGTATTTGTTTGTCTGCAGACACTTTAAACCTAGTATGTAGTGTAGCTGTTTTTTTATCTTAAGTTTGCTAGTCATCCTTACTTACTCTGGATATTCCCCTAGAATATTGAAATAATCGCTGTAAGCTCATGGTCATTAGCATCTGAACTAAGAGGAAGTAAATTATGACACACGTGAAGTAAAAAAAAAATTAATAAAGAGCTCCACCTTTTCTCTTACAATCCTAGCACCTGACTCACAAAATAGTTCTCTACTTTAGATTATCTTCTTCTCTGGTCCCTTTTCTTTGGTTACTTCAGAAATATTGACCAAGGAAGCTTTCTTTCTGCTCTTACATCTCCTGTGCATGCCAGCCAAAATAGTTTAGAGCCTGCCAGTGTGGCCGTTTCATTTAGTCCTCCTAGCAACACTGAGATAGGTGCACCAACCTTATTTTGCTATTAAAGAAACCGAGTTTCAGAGAAGTGAAGTCATTTGCCAAGAACACCAGGAGTGAGGTTCAGACAGGTCTGCTTCGGACCATCTTCAGTTCCCGAGCCGGCTGACCCCTGAGTGTCTGGCCTGTCAATCATCTCACTGTAGTGCTCTCTGATGCTTATCTGCATGTTTCCCCGAGCTTACTAAATAACATGGGTAGTATCCTAGAGCAGCACTTTCCCACGGAGCTGGAGTCGGCGCACAGTAAGGTTTGAACTTACCAAACTTAATAAGGTGTTTCCCATAAATCATGTTTTCTTTTTTTGTGTGTGTGTTTTTATAAATTTATTTATTTATTTAAAATGTCATCCTTAGAAAAATTTTTCTTTGATTTCATATAAGAAATTGACCTGTGCAGTGTTTCCAGGAAATTTCGAGTAGAATGCTAGCATGTGACAGTGTATGAACTTATGCTTTAATTCAGTGGATATCATTAAAATTTGAATAATGTGGTTAACAGAGCCATTCTTGTCATTCAAGCATGAAGTTTTTGGTATGCAGTCTATTGTTCTACCACAGCACAAACTAGATGAAATTTCAGATCTAGTTAAATATTTTTCCAGAATTAAAATCTCTCTGTATTTTTCCTGCATTATGTCATTGTTTTTTTTT
>PVKS010030177.1:0-24645 GCA_004027875.1 Aplodontia rufa | reverse complement strand
TGGATTTCCCTTTTCACTTAATATATATTGCTAAACTCAACTGAAATGTCCAATACATTTCCCAAACAACTCACACAAGAATGTTGATAGTGCACTATTTATAAGAACCTTGAATTGGACCTAGCTAAATGCCTACCAACTCTGAAATAAATAAATAAATAAATAAATAAATAAATAAATTGTAACCAATCCAAAAAAAAAAAATAAAATAAAATAAAAAAATAAAGGGCCCTGAGATTGTACTGGGGAAATGCCCTCCCTCTAGAAATACAAGGAGAGGCTGTGTTTACTTGGCTATTTCGCAAACATTTGCTGAGGCCCTTTCACTGGTTCAGACTGTTCATAGATGAGCCCTTAGGGCTGTAGGTCCCTGCTTTCTTTTCAGGGTACTCTCCCTCAAATCACATCTTTGTCATGCTTTATGCCTCCCTGATTTCTGCTCTTGCTAGCAACTTGGGGGAACTCTGCCTTTTGGATGATATTAGATCTCCAGAATATTCTTCCTATTACACGGTCAACTGATAGTCCCCATAGACAACAGTGGGTCATTCAGCATTGCCCACTTTAGACAGTGGAAGAGCATCAAGGTTGGAGATACAGAAGTAAGAGTTGTAGTCCTAGAAGAGCCATAAAGAACAGTGATCATATAATCAAGGAAGAGTATCTAGCTTGAGAAGAGAAAATTGAAAAATCAGAGATCCTGCGGATACAAAAAAAAAGATAAAAAATGGAAGGAAAATCAAGTCTTAATGAGAAAATCTAAAATCCATTCGTAGATGAAAACCCAGGGGGTAGAGAGGGGAAGGTAAAGTAGGCGTTCTTATAATTTGGGAGACCATGATATTCAAAGTGGCATGAATGTGAATATCAGGAAAACCCAAAAGTAATGCAAAATTTATAGAAACAGGAAAAACTAAGTCTGTGATAAGCCCTTCCTTTATTCACTTAAGTGACATTTGCTAGGTGTCTTTTCTGTGGCAAGTCATTGACTTTGAGATAAAGATAATAGGTCTTATGATGAGAAGAGAGAGACTACCAAAAATCCAGTGCCTGACCCCTGGATAACAAAGTACGTATACATTGATTACTGTTGGTTTGATAATGTTTCCCCCTCAATTGTATCTCTATATGCTTCTAATAAAAAAATTTTTTTTAAATCCAATGCCTGTTTATAGCCCCACAATTCACAGTAGCTAAATTATGGAATAAACCCAGATGCCCTTCATTGGATGAATGGATTAAGAAACTGTGATATATATCTATATAGATAGATAGATACATACACACACACACACACACATATATATAGATACATATTTAAATTGTATATATATATATATATGTATGTGTGTGTGTGTGTATATACACACACACACAAATAATATAGTTCTCTTTAGCTATTAAAAACAAACCGGGGTTGGGGATTTATCTCAGTGGCAGAGTGCTTGCCTAGCTCATGCAAGACCCTGAGTTGGGTCCTTAGTCCTGAAAAAAAATGAATGAAATCATGGCCTTAGCTGGTGAATGGAAATGGAGATCATGCTAAATGAAATTACTTGAACACAGAAACTCAAAGGTCAAAAATTTTCTCTCATATGTGGAAGCTAGAGTAAAATAAAGAAAAGGGAAAGAGAAGATTACATAAAGATCCATCAAATACAAATTAGCTGATGAACAAAAGGAAGCCTAGTAGAGAAAAGGAAAGAGAATGGGAGAGGAGAGGAAGGAAGAGAGGGAAAAGGGGAAGGGAATGGGGGAGACATAAAAACTGTATGTTATACTTTGCACCTCTAAGATACTAAATAGTTTCCACACAATCATTAAAAATTGAAAAAGTAAAAAAAAAATTAATCAAAGGGAGATCAGTAGAGGAAAGAGACCGGGGAGGTGAGGAAGCATGGGGAGGGATTTGGGCCAATTCGCATTGTTACAGTGTGTGCAGGTTTGAATGCGTAACAACGAATCTCTTCATTAGGCACAACCATAATGCACGAATAAATTTTTTTTTAAAATCCAATGCCATACACTTAAAAAAAAGACAGTGTGAATGAGAGTTAGTGGTCAAACCTGGGCCCTGGTGTTGCAGTCAAAAGAGAGAATAAGCCAGCATCCCAGTTTCCACCAGAGCGAAAGTCATGGAAGAGGCCCTGGACACTTGTAAAGAACATACCACAAGAGGATGTGGATCGGGTAAGGATGTAGATGGTATGGAACCAACACGGGGTTGGTGGTGGACAGAAGAAGGGACTCCAGAAGAAAGAAACAGCCCGTGATTGTGCGCAGTCTCTGGTTTGCAGAAATTAGTCTTGGGTCTGAAGCCAGTGAAAGACAGGAACGGTGCATTTTCACTTTGGATTCTATAGCACATCATTAGCTGTCAACGAATGTGAATTTAGAAAAATGAAAAGCAGATAGCAGGAGGCGGTCTGAGCCACCAGAAGAGCTCTAACTACCAGGCATTGGTGGGGACGGAGCATGGTAAATTACACTTCCTGGAAATATCATTTTAAAGATATAATCATAAAATATTAAAAGAATTGCAAAAGTGGCAGTGAATTATTTAGAAATAGTGTCCCTGCATGCACAATACAATATTCAGACGGGTGTTAAAATGTATGCTCCGAGGAAACCCTGAGTATAGTTTTATGTGAGCTGCATAGTTTCAAATAATGCCAGGATGCAATTTGAAGCTTTTGAATTCCCCCATCCTGTTTCTCTGTCTCCTTGCGGAGCTCCCTTTGATTTCAAAGGTGCTTCCTTCCCAGAATGAGAAATAGGTGGTGGGAAAGTTTAATTCTTCTTAGCCAAGGTTTGAAACAGGTTTTTCAATTTACAGATAAAAATTCTACTTTGGACTTGAGCATTGTTCAGTTTTCCCTGAGATAAACCCACTGAAGGAGGCTGCCGCTTCTGACTGCATATTCCCATCACATAGGTCCGGCAGTGTTTTGGAAGCAGGATGGTGAGGGAGGTGAGGCAGGGAGGGAGGGTGGGGGAGCTGACTGCTCCTCTGTAAGACAGAGCTGTGATAACCACGTCTGTTCTCAGTAAAATACAGCAAGCATTTACTAATTCAGCTTCTACATGCTAATGATTTATTTGCTTAGGGTTGATTCATCACAGTCATTTTTTAAATGTGTTCCCACTTTATTTATTAATTTAGAACTCTTTAAATTAGGTCCATTTTTATTTCTTTTTTCATATAAATTTTATTGAGGAGTTACACTGTTGTACAATCATAAATGCATATGTAGTAACAAAATGATATGCACCTGGTCCTAACCCAGAATCACCCCCATATCACCCACTCCCCAGTCTCTTCCCATTTACTTGATGCTTCTATATTCCTCCATAGCAGATATAAATGTCTTATACACACACACACACACACACACACACTGCAAAATGCATTATATTTTTTTTTCCAGAACTAAATGATTGAATAAGTATTATTTGGCTTCGTAGGGGAGTAAAGAGTAAACCAAATTGTTGATTCCATGTCCCCAGATTCCTCACTATCATCCCTGCCTCTCCCCTCCCTCCCACCTCTTCCATCCCCCACTCCCACTTATCTGTGGTTTCCCTAGATTATATGTTGCTTCGACTTTAATGAGTCTAGTACATGAGCTTGACCTTTCACCCAAGCCTGAGTTTTGCTCTAGCTTCCACCAATGAGGGAAAACATTTGACCCTTGAGTCTTTGATCATCATGGTCATTTTTAAAGAAAAAATTGACTGTCCTTGAAATCCTAAACAGTCTTAAGTCCATGCATATTTATTGTATGCTTTTGGCTAGATTCTGGTTGGTTCTGGGTCGATGGCAGTCCTTGACCTCCAGGGTTTTCTAATCTTCCAGGAAAGAGACGTAAATGCATACTTTCTGAAATGAAAGATGTAACAGAGGCAAAGATATAAAATTGTATAAATATTCAGTGTGATGTTCATCATATCAAATTCTTTGTTGTATAGGGAAAGACATAAGTAAATATAAAAATAATGTCCTACATGACAAAGCTTTTTTCTGCATTAATTCCTCTTTAGCACTTGAAAATATAAATCTTACCAAAGATCCCCGTAAATACAATTTATACAATATCTAATTTTACAAAGAGGTTAAATTAATAAGAAATACCCACACTCATCTAAGGCACAACATTCCTGAATCCCACAAATCCCCGGGCTCATTCTTTTTGTCCACACCAGCCCCAAAAGTGTATCTTCCTTGGTGCTGAAGGAGGTTTGGGGGAGTTGCCTTTAAATGCCACAGGGCCCTATGTCATGGAGGTCATCATCCTCTTTGACTTAGAATTCTCCCTTGCACCTTTGTTTGCATCTGTATACCTGAAATTGCTGAAGCCTTTCCTTCTGTTGCATTAAAAACAAAAATCACACAGGAGGCAGCAGGGGAGAGTTGAGTTCAGTGGGCTGGGAGGTTTGGGAAAGAAGGTTTTCTTTGGTCCTTCTTGGAATAGTAAAAGAAGGGATCATAGTGTTTTAGGTTTGCAGGAGAGGACAGGAAAAGCATGAGCCAGTTATCAGCATTGGAGGGAAGAACAAATGGCTAGTGAGCTCTCAAGCCAGACTGTGTTTTTCCATTGTCCTTGTTCTTTGAAGTTTAAACCCTCAGTTTAAGGGAGTACAGGGAGGAGAGAGAACCATTGTGGACTTAAAGAATCTAACAAATCCTTGAGCATAGCATAAGACTACATGGAATGGAGAACTAACTGTAGAGAAAACAGAGATTTGCTTATTAGAATTATTGGAAGGAAGGAAGGAGGGAAGGAAGGAAGGAGACAAATGGGAGAGAGAGGGGGAGGAGAGACTTTGGTAGAGGAAGGAAGAAGATGGATGTGCAGTGATGGATGTTTATTGGCCTAGTTTGGTTTCTGTCCAGCACTGTTTGCTCAAAGTTTCTCATAACAGTAATCCTTTGGTCAGGAGGGAAGGTTCTATGACTGTCAGACACACTAGAATGAGTAGGAACAGTTGTCCAAAGACAGGCTGCTCTTGCTGGAAAAGGAAGATCTGTGGCGTGGAAGAAGTTATGTCTTAATGTGAACTGTTTTATTAGTTCTCCATTATCATCACAGACTAGCCAAGCTATAATGTTTTGAGAATGAGAATAATAAAGAGCAAAAGTCAATTTTAGAAAGTGTAGCTGGCCAGAATAATTAAAGCTGTGTGTTCTAAGTCAGACATTCAGTCAGTGTAGACACAAGATAGGTCAATCTTATTACGCTGCTTGCCACTGTAAACTAGATGACCTCTCATCTCTTTCTGGCTCTCTGATTGCACACATGCTTGTCCAAAGCTTTAATGGTCACGGGTACAGCACTAACTACATATCCCACACTAGTCATTACTGTCACAAAAACCTTTGTGACCGCTAGGGCGGGCAAATGTTTCAGTAATGTATTTGTGAGGAAAGTTGGGCTTCCTTCTGCCCCTACAGGAACACATGTGAGCAGGCTCAAGACTTGCTGACCCTTTTCACCCTAATCTCTCAGTCTGTAGGCAGCAGGGAGAAGGAGCCAGGAAGCAGGATCTGATGCTCAGGTTTGATTTTATCTTTGTCTGTTGACAGAAGCCATTCTGGCCAATGAAAGTGACTTCTCCAAATTAATGTGAGTTAAATGGACAGCTTCATCTGATCCATTCAGAACAGAATAGCAAAACAGGATGGGTGAGACAGATTTCAAGCCAAATTTTCTGATTCAGAATCCCAGATTTGCCACACATTCATGTTTGATCTTTAACAGCTTCTTCTCTCCCCATAGATTTCAGGTCTAACTAGGAAGTTAGCGCAATGCTAGGACCTATCCCATAGAGTTGTTATAGGACTAATTTGGGTAATATTTTTTAAATATTGGGAACAAGGCCTGTTATTTTGTAGGCAACATAGAAATGCTTATTAAATGAAAAAATGGATTTAAAGAAATAAACATGTAAACCTCACAAGATTTTAATAGATTTTAAGAGCTTTTGTTAACTAATATTTTATTTATATCCATAAATATTAGGCAAATATTACATATTTACCATAGAAAATTTCAAAATTAAATAACTGGAATATAAAAGAAAATAATACCCATAAACTTACAAAGGTATTAACTTTTGATAATACTTTAGTTTACAGTTTCTATTTCTTACACACCACATTACAGCCTTACAATGTAAGTGTGTGTCCTTGTTTTAGTATTATTTTCTTACTTGTAATTTTGAAAGCATTATCCCATACTCTCAGCTATTTTAATAACATGGGTATGTTTTGAATTCATTTCCTGTTATTAGGTTATAGCCCACTTAGATATTTAGATGAGTTCTGTATTTTGTCGTTTTTCATGATTCTGGAATAAATATTCTTTATGAATGAATGTCTTTGCATGTTCTGTAGAGGATAAGGGCACCAGGAAGTGAAACTTCATAGTCAAGGAACATGTCGGGTGTTTGATACTATCACCAAAATCACGTCCTTGAATGATGTGCCAACTTATATTCACTCATAATTTGCTTTTCAAAGAACTAGCAAATTACACAATTTTCCTTACCTCTCCACAACCTGGGGACCCAAGAGACCTCTTCACTTCCTCTCCACGACTGCTTCTCCCTCTTTCTCCTCTTCACCTTTGCTTATCTCTTTGTTTTTTCTTTCTTCACCTCTGCCTGTCTCTATCTTTTCTTATGTTCTTTTTTAAAGATTTTAGATTTTGCTACAAGATCTGCCTCATTAACATTCTTCCCAACATTTGTAGACTTCATAACTTCAAAGTAATGGCTCTCTCCCCACCTCTTCTTTTGTGATTAAATGTTTCTCAGACTTTAAGATATGCACTCTTTCCTCTGGACTATTAATTTTTCTGGTGGTATTGGTGGTGATGGGCCACCAGAAACCCAAGATTTAATTGTTTTTCAATGTGGAAAAATAATAAGATGTGTCTGAGAAAATAGCAAAATTATTGACATGGAGTTGCTACTGCAGCCTAGAAAGTCTGCTACTTTTCACTGGAGACCAAGTTTATCATATAAGCAGCCTGTCTTAAGTTGCTTACCGTCTCGAAAGTACACTCTCTAATATAATTTATTCATTGAAGCATGCAATTGTGTTTCTGCCTTAGGGCTTTATTTTCATCTCCTTACAATATACAAAATTAAACCCCAAAGACAATAGCATTATATATGTTTCAAATAATCCTTCAATGGATATTTATAATTTCTATTTCATGCAATATAACGAGATCCTGTGCATTGATCGAGAACACTATAAGGAATATAAACTAAACTGTAAAATGTGGCTGAGATGTAATTCAACAAAGACAGTTTTATCAATCTAAACTCAAAGTGCTTCAAAAAGCCTGGATATCAGTTTTCTGCTTCTGTGGAGCTTATTTTATTCACTTCCAACTTTGTTCATTTTTCTGAAGGAAAAAAAATTATTGTGAAATATTTAATTGACAAAGAGCATATATATTCAAGGCATATATATTATGATTTGTTGTATGCATAAATTGTGTCATGATACTCTCAATTAATTGACATGTCCTTCACCACTGTGCTGCACATTACATTCCCAGAAGTTATTAATGTTATAACTGAAAGTTTGCATCATTTGACAAACATCTCCCTGAATCCCCAATTTCCTAGATCCAAGCATCCACACTTCAATGAATTCAGCTTTTTTAGATGCTGCATATCAATGACATATAAGGTATTTGTTTTTCTGTGTCCAGCTTATTTCACTTACTGAAGTTCCTCCAGGTTCATAGGCATGTACAATGACAGGATTTCTTTGATTTTTATGGCAGTCTTCCATGGTGTGTATGTGCACTCACACCCATGGGCAAATGTGCATGTACAGGCTCACACACATACATACACACAGCCTACACATGCACCTTTTCTTTACACAGTTAATTGCTAATGGCCCTAAGTTGTCTTCATGCCTTGGCTATTGTGAATAGTGCTGAAATTTCATTTTCTTTGGGCACAAAGCTAGGAGTTCAGTTGATTGCTGGATCCCATGGTGAGCCTGTTTTTAATTCTTAAGAAACCTCCATCCACCATGACTGTGCCAAGGTGCATTCCCACCAGTGGTGTACAATGGTTCCCTTTTTCCCCAAACTATCACCAAAATTTATCTCTTGTCTTTTTGAAAACAGCTATCCTGATAGGTATGATGTGATAGTTTTGATTTGCATTTCTTTGATGATGAGTTATGTTGAGCAATTTTTTCATATACTTCTTGGCCATTTGCATATATTCTTCAAAAAATATCTACCCAGTTCTTCAGTGCTTTTCAATCACTTTGTGTATGTGTGTGTATACTTGGGTTTCTTATATATTTTTAAATATTAATCACTTATCACAAAATGATTAGAAAATAATTTTTCAAATCCAATTTGTTGCAGTTTTAAAATTTCATTGTTTATTTCCCTTGCTGTGCAAAGCTTTATAGTTTGATACAGACCCAGCTATGTATCTTGCTTTTGTTGCCCTTGTGTTTGGTACTCTATCAATCAATCATTTTCAGGACCAATATCAAAGTGCTTTTCTCCTACATTATTTTATGATCATTATATACTTGGACATGTTCCATTGGTCTTTAATAGATTTGGAGTTAATTTTTGTAAATAATGTGAAACCAGGGTCTAGTTTCTTTATTTTGCATTTGGAAAGCCATTTTTTCAAACAACATTTATTGAAGGGGCTCTGCTCTCCATATTGTGTACGTTCTTGGAGCTGTTATCAAAGATTATTTTCATTTAAGCGTACTTTTTTTTAACTGGCTCTCTATTCTGCTCCATTTGTCTGTGTGTTTGCTTTATGCCAATTCCGTGTTGTTTTGATTGCTATCATTTTATACTAGTTTTAAATCAGGATATTGGGATACTTACAGCTTTGTTCTTTCTCAAGCTTACTTTGGAATTTCCATTTTAGTTGCATCTTCAACTTTTTTTTTAACCAATGTAGTGTAGTTTTCAATGTATACATCTTTCACCTCCTTAGCTAAATTCATTCATGAGTATGTTAGTCTTTCTGTGCTATTATAAATATGATAATATGATAATTGTCTTAATTTCAGCTGGGTTTTCACATTGACTTTAAATCCTGCAGCTTCACTCAACCGACTTAATATTTTTTTTAATTTTTTTATTTTTGAAAAACCATACAAGTTTTTAACAAAATAATATCAAATGTGTATAGATTTTGGATATTACAATTACCCCCAGGAGTGCCCCCCAATTTCCCACCCTTATCCCTCCCTTCCCACAATATCTCTAAAAAAGGATTATGTTGTATAGCATTACATCTTATCTGGATTTAACACATGATAATAGATCAACTTTCTCACTGGCCAGGATCTAGTCCCAACCTCCACAGATGAGTGGAGATACCGACTTAATATTTCTAAAAGCTTTTTGGTCTCATCCTTAGGGTTTTCTATGAATACAATCTCATCCTCTACAGATGATCACCTCCTCCCTTTCCAGTTTGGATGCCTTTTTGCTTCTTTTTCCTTTCATTTCCTGCTGTCTTTTTCTCTTTGTGGCTAAAGTTTCTGGCTAGAAATTACTGTTGATAAAAGTAGTAAGAATGGCACCTCTGTGTTCTGCACAACTTGGAAGAAAAGTTTTCTGCTTTTCATGGTAGAATATGATGTTAGCCAAGGGGGTTGTGAGATGCAGCCTCTACTCTGTTAGAACATATCCTTTCTCTGTTTCTTGAAACTTTTTTGTTTGTTTGTTTTGGTACCAGAGATTGAACCCAAGGACATTTAACCACAGAGTCACATCTCCAGCCATTTTATATTTTACTTTGAGACAGGGTCTTACTAAGTTTGTTAAGGCCTCACTAAGTTGCTGAGGCTGGCCTTGAACTCATGATTCTCCTGTCTCAGCCTCCCAAGTCACTAGAATTATAGGCATGCACCACTGAGCATGGCTATTTTTTGAAAGCTTTTATCATGAAAGGATGCTAACTTTTGTCAAATACCTTTTCTACCACAGTTGAGATGATTATTTAATTTTACTCTTTCATTTTGTTCTGATGATATTTCACATTTATTGATTTGCTCCTGCTGAGTCAGCCTTGCATCCGAAGGATAAATCTCACTTCATGTTGGTGGAGATCCTTTTAATGTGCCGCTCCATCCAATTTTCCAGTGTTTCAACGAGGATGTTTATTTCAAAATACCCTGTAATCTTCTTTACTTGTAGAGTCTTTTTCAGGCTTTGGTAGGAAGATAATACTGGCCTTGTAAACTAAGCTTGGACGGGTTTCCTCCTTTTCTGTTTTTTTTGTTTGTTTGTTTGTTTTGTTTTCTGTTTGTGTGGGGGTGTGTGAAAAGAATTGGCATGCATTCTTTTGTAAATATTTGGTGGAATTCACAGTGATACCATCTGGTTTTAGGTTTTGCTTTGTTGGGCAGGTTTGATTACTAATCCAGTCTTCTTAGTTGTTTTCAATCTGTTCAGATTTTCTCTTTCTTCATAATTTTGTCATGATAAGTCATGTATTTCTAGGAATTTGTCCATTGCTTTTAAGTTAGTTAGTTTGTTGTAAAAGTATTCTCAATATGTAAACTTCTCCACTAGTCAGCTCTAAAACTTTGGAAGAATAACCAGAACGCTGCCATCACTCATCTCCCCATCTTTAAAGTGGGCTGTATTTTAATATTGAGAAAATAACCTGCTTCATTAAATGCCTTTCACACAGTAAATGCTAAGCAGATGAAGAATGTTACATGCAAGATTGCTAACATAATGCAGACCACATTTTACCATGTTTGTCTAAATAACAACAGATCCGAAAAGGGGGTGAACTACATAACAAGAGAATTTATTAAGTCAGCATTTGGAGTCTGGCTATAGAAACTCTTCCCCTGATAATTAATAGTCTTCTGCCATTCTATGCATAATTAACTTCATATATATGTAGAGAAATAATGCATTGGCTATATAAAGTCATCTTCAAGATAAATCTTTCAGATACTTCTGGCAGGACCAGATTAGTTCCCCCAAACTATTGTAATATAAAAAAATAATAATACATCCACTTATCAGTATGACATGAATGTAAAGTTTCTTGGGATTATGGCACTTATTTTAAAAAGACAATATATGAATAATTGAAAGAGACTATTGAACTTCATGCTTTGAAAAAATAACGTATCTTTTGTTTTTTGTAACATGCACCTTCCCATTTACTGATCATGATTTACGTTGAAGTCACCAACTCTTTAGCATTAATTCACAATAACTAACTTTTCTACTCTCTGAAAGTATGTTTACAAGATGACAAATGCTTTCACCAAAAATTATTGCTGAATACACTTTTTTGTCCTAGGTTTTGTTAATCTTTCCACAAGAGCAGCAAATACAAAACACTACATTGCTTCATTGTTAAATATTAACAATTGCAATAATCAGCACAAGATGTAAATGAGATGATAGAAGTATTCGTAAATTCTAATGCATGTGCAATAAATACAAATATCAGTCTGTTCATCCAGCATATGGTTTTTAAAAATTTTATCTCCTCTTCAGTGACATATATATTTGTAGTTCATTTTTTGATTCAAGTTATTGCTATAAATAACTGTGATACTGGGCATATACTACAATTTGTAAAGGTCATAGTTTATTTATTGATGAAATGACAATCTAATTAAATGATCTCTGCAGTTCTTTTCATTTTCAAATTTTATGAAGGCAAAAGAGAAGTTATATGTGTACATGCATGTACATAGGAACACATGAAAATGCACGCACACACACATATAGGCACAAAACAGACTTGATGAATTTTTGTTTATTCAGTAAAGCTTATTGGAAAGAGCACTGTGCTTCTTCCAACCCCTTTTGGGGACCAGTTGGATGAAAGTGTGAGAAACATTCCCACATTCCTGGCACGCCTGGGGGTGCTCTCCAGAAGAGATGCGGAGACTCCAGGAATCATGGTGCTGAGAATTATAGACCCCTGTCTAACAGGATAGTGGGCCTGAGATAGAGAAAGGGGTGGAGAAAGGCAGAAAAGTGGGTCTCCAGACTGGGAGAAGGGTGGGAGAGGAGGACTTTGCATTTCAAGAAGAAGACAGCAGCAGTAGAGGGACCTGGCATGGGAGTGTTCTTGGTGGACAACACATGCTGTCCACTGCCCAGACGAGGGACCATGGGCCTCCCCACAGTCCTGGACATTGAACTGTAATCAGAGCAGAGAAGACAGAGCCTTCTGGGTCCAGGCAAGGCAGAAAGGAAAGCCTAAACCCCTGACTCACGTCCAACCAAGCATAACAAAATGAGGGTAACCTGAGGGGCCCACAGAGCTGGACCATGAAGGACAGGTGGGTGTTGTGACATCAGAAGTGAAGTGTAGGCCTTCCAGGAGAAAACAGCTGGAGCAAGAGGGAGGAAGGGAGGGAGGGAAGGAGGAAGGAAGAAAGGAAGGGAGGGATGGAGGAAAGAAAAGAGGGAGGGAGGGAGGAAGAATGAAAGATCACAAGGTCCCAAGGTCCCAAGGAAGGTCCCTGCTATGGCTTCACTGAGAAGAGGACTGTCATGAGAGGCAGCTGAGGTCTTCACAGCTGGTGTGGGGAGCAACTTCAATGCCTAGCAGTCTGTAATGAACTCAGCAAGTGCCAGCTGAAAAGCTCAGGAGTATATCACCTGTAACTTATGCAAATATAATCTGGGAAATTAATTTACATTGTAGGGACAGGGCAGACGTTGTCAAGGATCCAATAGGACTGTTGGTAACTATTCATTCGACATGAATGAGTCTCCAAAAAGGGATAACAGGGTTTTTTTTGGGGGAAGGTAAAACTTTGTGGCTATTTTAAAATTATTATTCCCATGAGTCAAGGGAAAAAAACGGATATTTTGAAAATGCCAAAATTGCAAGGTGAAATGGTGGAGGAAAACCTGACAGAAAAATGGAAGCTAGCATGTGGGGGTCCATGGAGAAGTGGACCCTGATGCCAGGACAGAATTAAGAGCAAAAACACACAATTGGTGTTGAATGCTCAATATAAACAACTGAAAACTGAAATTGGATGTAATAGCCTTAAAAACATACAAGAGAAAGAATGTGACACATTGCCTAAAATTCTCTTCTTTTCTGAGTTAATTTCATATTCAAAATTTTGAAAATTTTAAATTTAAATTTTTAGTTAAATAAATATAATAGTGTGTTTAAGCTTTTCCATATTTTGTTTCCTCATTTGTTTGCAAAATCCTTTTTGTTATTTTTCTCTCATGTTCTTTATCAACTTGAAAATCCTTGTTAATTCCTCTTCTGGAAGGTATTAATAGTTTTGTACACTGGCAAGTTCCCTAATAGGTGGTGGGAATGATTCATATTTAACCCCCAATTCAAATCATATCAGTCGACAATGTTGCTAATGGTGCATGATGCTTTTAGCCTTTATTTTAGTATTAAACCAGTGACACTTCATTAATTTTTAGAAGGATTTGATGTGCCTGTTAAGTAGTTCATAGAACCTTCTTTCAGTTTCCTAAGGAGGCCAAAGTATTTTGCATCCTCCTCTCCATTTAATATATCATTAGCATTTTGTTTCTGCCGTAAGTAAAACAACATCTGAAAACAACTTAAAATATTCCAGTGTTTATAATCTTCAGGACTCTTTTGTTTTAAATATTTACTTATTAAAATGTATATTTCACATGGAAAAACTAGGGGCTTTGGAATCAGACTTATAAGAATTTAAACTGATTTCTGAACCTCGGGAGCTGAGGGCAAGTCACCTAAAATTTTGAAATTTTGCTTTTAACCTGTATCATGTGGGTATTTTGATAAAGATAACTTTTAAGTTTATTGCCTTAAATGGTCATTGAATGTAAAATTACGTTATTAATTATTTTGAGAATATGACTAAAATTAGCATCTTTGGTATTTAAAAAGCTTACAAAATAGGACAAGAAAAACATAAATAAGAATAGACCAGAGTTGGGGCTGGAGTGGTGGCTTGGTGGTTACGGCGCTTGCCTGACATGCGCAAGTACACAGGTTCAAATCCCAGCACCCATGTACACAACTAAATGTTGGAGCAACAAAAGCCATGTGAAAAACTCAATAAAAATTGATTCTCTCTCTCTCTCTCTCTTTATTTAAAAAAAAAGAATAGACCAGAGTTATAAACAGACTCTGAGTAGTAGCTTTAAAAGCAGTGTATAAAATATTTAGCTTCATTGGATAACACACAGAAAAGTAAATAAAAGTGATAAATGATCTAACATTAATGGAAACAAATTTTAAAAAATAATAAATAGAATTAGGAAAGAAGTCAGATAATATGGTCCAGTCCTGAACCATATTATTCATAATTTTATCTACTAATAATTAGTATCTATTCAGTTTCATATTCTGCTCTTTAAATCACTTGAGAATAATCTTCATTATTATTAATGTTCTCTGCAAAGCATTCTATGCAATTGTTTTGTCCTAAGTTTCGTACAGTTCTTTTGCTTATGAAAATGTGGATGTTCCCCACTGCAGTTTATGATGATCATTGCGTAGTGGAGCAATAGACTTATCTGTGTACATGTGTCGTTCCCTCAGAGAAGCAACGAGTTAGGAAAAATACTCCAGGCTTGGCCAAGCTGCGTTAGTGCATGCAAGACCTGATCACGGCATGATTACACGGGACCCTTGCAAAGAGTGGGTCACCACACTGTATCACAGAACCCATCAGGACAGCTTCCTCCCTCTAGGAAAGTGGTTGTGCTTGGTCACCTGGTGCCCACCCTCCTGCCTGTCTTTCCACCTCCCTGGCATCCCCGTTCCTTTTCTTCTCAATGTTATCAAGCATTGGCATGTGCTTTCGGCCCTGGCTTCTCTCCACACTTCTCCCTAGGTCATCTCATTTAATATCATCTTTAAACACCATTTATAAAGGGCTGGGGACATAGTTCAGTGGTGGAGCACTTGCCCAGCATGTGCCAGGCTCTGATTTCAATCCCCATCACCACAAAAAAAAATCATAATTTATAAACTTGTTATTGGAGATGCTGTATTCATGTCTTCACATGAGAGGATTTCAAGCAAGACACGAGGCTGGTTAAAAGAAGACCAAAGTTTATTGCAAGTATAGCAAAGGTATTACAAATAATACTCATTTTATTAGTTAATCTGGGGTGGGGGACACTCAAGGAAGAGAGTGGGTCCTCTTAGGAGAGCAACAGTTCACTTCTTTCTGAGCTCAGTTTTAATGTGATGGAGAACAGGTTTCTGGAGAATCTCACCTACACGCTCCTGACTTTTGACTGGCAATGAACCATATCAGATGTTGAAGTCCTAGGGTACATGTTTCTACCTAAAGGCAGCTCTCAGCCACTATGGCTTATGTAAAGGTCACAAGGCCTTCTGTGCTTTTGATGGGCAGAGGAGTCTTTGGACCTGCTCAGTCCTAAGAAGGAAGAACAACTCTGGAAATGACAAGCCTGTTGGTCAAGGGCTGTGATGCACTATTATCTCTTTCAACACCAGCCAGGGCAGAATGGCCCTGTGTGAGCTGAAGGACAGTGTGACGGCTGGCGTGCAACTCTGTCTATAGAACTAGTGCCTTAACTCCATGTAGCCGCCTCGCAGGTCCACCTGCTCCCAATTCCTGACTTCTGAGACCCAGATTCGCATATACGACCAATTTGGAATTTTGACTTGGATATCTAATACAAATCTCCAATTAATGCTGAACACCACTCTTGACCTTCTTCCTCAAATCTGCTTCTATAATTGGCGTTTCCATCCTTAATGGGAGCTGTTACCAACACACTCCAAGTTGCTCGAGTCGGAACGTCTAGAATGACCCTTGATTCATTTTCTGCCCTTGCTGTTGCTGTGACCAGTTCTTTCCCTGCTCATTATACATTCACTGATGGCACCTTAAACCAGTTCACCTGTTTGAGTTTTCAAACTGTTTTCTTCTGTGACCTTTGGCATTACCCTTCAATGTCTTTATTTTATTTATTTTTGTAGAGCTAAATTAGTTAATCCAAGGATGGTTTTCATTTATCTAACTGGCTTGTTTGTATTTGTTTGTTCCTTGCTAACTTTGGGATTGCTGTACAAAATCTTTTTGTTTCTTCATAATGCTAAATGAGTTAATCCAAGGCTGCTGTTCATTCACAGCTTACTATGTAGAAATTTTACTTCCTATAACAAATATGTTTTATAAGCACTGTGATTATCATAAAGATTATATTGTTGAGGATTTAAGCAAAAAACACTTAGCAAGTGAATATCTTAATTTCTTGCTGATTCATTATGTCATTAAATATAAATAAAATGGGTAAAATAGAAAAATATATTTTTAAACTTAATTCAATATTTATTCAACCCGCCCCCATCAATAATAATGCTCATTGTTTCTCTCCTACAGTCACAGGTATTTAACTACCTATCAACTAACTCTTCAGTGAATTACATGGCTAACACAGCAGTGAGCACATTACTCATCAAAGTATTTGTTTTAATGATGGTGCATCTTATTCAAGATCTTTATCAAATATGATTATTATGTATGTTTTCTTCTAAATTTTATTATGGCCAAATCAAAATATTGAGGCTTATAATTTGGACCTCATATTCTCAAACATCACCCAAGCGTAGTTCTATAACTAGGTTTGGACCTGTTTCATCCTGATTCTAGTCTAAAAGGCTTTTTGTTATAATATGCTATCTTAATCTCAGGTCATACATAAAATTATTTTTGAGCAATCAAAATTAGTGATGTGGTAGTTAGAAAGATGCATGAAAAGTTTCATGAAAGCAAAAGATGTTGACCCTATTAAAGGGTTCAAAGAATATGGAGCTTGTTTCGTTTTGATGGGGGCTTCTGTGTTTTCCCTAAAATTGTCCTACCGACACATTGCAAGATCAGCCAGTTCAGGCTTGCACTTTGGAAAAAACTACTAAAAAATTCTTGACGAGGAGAATTGATGACTCTACTCTGTGTGCACAGCTACACAGGATTGCCTAAAAGCAACCACATGGTCAGCCCTCCGTGTCTATGGGTTCTGCATTCAGCAGACACACACTGAAAATAGGAAAATAACTGTGTCCGTATTACACATGTGCAGACTTTCTTTCTTGTCATTATTATCTAGACAATACAGCATAGCAATAATCCACAAAAACTTTACGTGGTTTTTGGTATTGTAGGCAGTCTAGAGAGAATTGCTATTGCTTTAGTCCGTTTTTGTTTTCGTTGTTGTTGTTACCAAAAGACCTGACAAGAACAACCTTAGAGGAAGAAAGTTTACTGGGGGCTCACAGTTTTAGAGGTCTTAATGCATAGATGGCTGGCTCCATTGCTGTGGACCCAAGATGTGGCAGAGCATCATGGTTGAAGCACATGTTTGAGGGAAGTGGCTTAGGACATGGCCACCAGGAAGCAGAGATAGGCAGACACTGCAGAACAGGAACAAAATATATACCCCAAAATCATGCCCCCAGTGACCCTTCTTGTCCACCAATACCCCTGTGTCTCTAGTTACCACACAGTTAATCCCTATCAGGGATTAGTGCACTGATTAGGTCAAGACTCTCATAAGTCAATCATTTCACCTCTAAGCTCTCTTGCATTGTCTCCCACATGAACTCTGAGAGGGACACCAGACAGCTAAACCATAGTATGTGTATAGGTGGGACTTACCTGGTCATGTGCAAGTACTGTACTACATTAAATAAGGGACCTGAATATCCACAGCTTGGTTTCCACAGAGGGCCGTGGAATCCATCTCCTGTGGATATTGAGGGATGACTGCTTAGAAGCCCATCTGCCTCTATCACTGTCTCCTGGTGGTGCTACACAACAGAGCCTAGGCAGGTAGGGCTACTATAAATATGTTCTATTTGTATCAAAATTCGCCCACAATGCTTGTGATGAAATAGTCTTATCATGCCAGTATACAAATGTCCTCTTTACTAAAACAGATTCTGTAGTTAGAATAGATGTTTATTGAAAGAGCCGATACGTGCCACTCATGATTTCATAAAAATGTACTGAGAAGGATGCAATGCTTATCAACCAGGAGGGAGTAAATAATGTGTACAGAAAGTGCTGACCAAAGAGGAGGGAGTCATGCACCATGTGTGAGTTACGGGGGAGATCAGAGCACTATAAAAGATATTTGAGTTAGATCTTAGAGGATGTATTTACTATATTTAACTGTATTGATCTTGAAAATAATCCTCTTCACATTTTCTTCCTGAAAAAGAAAAATGGAACTGCAGCATAGAAAGTTTTTATAACCTATGTTTTTAAGCATTTGAAATTAGTATATCATAGACCAAATGCATGAATAAAAATTCAAGATAGGAAGCAATTTTCCACCTAATTCAAGTCAGTAGAAACATCTGTCTCAATTATCATGATATTTCCCTGGGTAAGGGCTTCATTTCTCTCTCCTTTCATTGCAAATACATTTTCCTTATATGATTGTATAGGTCACTGGTAACTTTACATCACTGCATGAATCATTGTATGTGCGAAGTTTGTATGTACTAAGTCTGCATGTATCAGTTTGTTCTATTAATGCATATATTATATACAGATCTGCATATACTGTTTTGAATATATGATTTGCATATACCACTGGCATGTCATTGCATGTATGATAACAGATTTTGATTATGCACAGATAACATGTACATTTGTCTTTTTACTCTTTGACATTTCTTCCGGTGTTCTCTTTTAGAGAAGAATCTCTGCCCGAGAAAATAATGAGTGTTTAGTAACGGAGTCCCTGAGGCAGATGGCATAGAGATGTTATGTGCATCTCTATTTTGTTAATAAACAGTAAATCATATTTTGTTTCAATTAAGACATTTCCATTTTGTTAATGATCCTCTGACACTTTAAGAGAGGGAATTAATGACAAAAGTTTGCACAAAATACTAGATGGAGACTAGATTTTGACCATGTACATGAGAAGCTGTTTTGAAATTCTCCTAATGTAAGCTACTTAGTTGAAAATCCACACCATCAGTTAAAGAAATCTCCCAGTATACTGAATTCAATCTGAGTTCTTGGGATTGATTTTCACCTTGAATTTTGAATCTGCCATGCAACTGGACCCACGGTTCTGCAATCTTATTTCAGAGTTCTGATTTCCAGAACAATATGAATTTATCATTTGATTCATTCATATATTCGTTTTATACTTCATTCATTCTTATATTTATTTCTTAAAAAGATATTTATTGAGTGCCTATTATTTTGGCAGTGGTTATTCAATGATGAATAAAGATCAATCCTAGGCTTCCAAAATTTGATGATTTCTAAGAGTTCACATATCCACTTATTCAGGATTTGCTCCTTAATGGATTTCTGCAATGATTTCCTTCCTTCAGTATTCCTTCTAAGCAGAGGGCAGATTTATTTGATAACCTAGAAATGACTATGGTATGACTGGGCTCTGAATCCCTTTTGAACCTATAAACTTACTTTCTATAAAGTAATATCTCTGCCAAGTAATATTCTTTGGGAACTGAATGAGTAAGAACATTTTTACTGTTTCTCTCTTTCTCTCTCTGTCTCTCTTTTTTAAACAGGGGATAATAACATCCTGAGAATAATGTCATTTTCTGGACAATACCAGGGAATGGGAAATTATTTCTAATGAACTATGTCATTTCCAATATTCTTCAGACTTTCCTAGGAAGACGTGTCAAACATTACAAAAATATAAAATGAAGCAGTAGATTTGCACACATAAAATTGACTTGCTGCCCACATAGCTGTTAGTTTCTTAGGAGCATTCATGCTTGTCCCCACTAAAGAAACCATTGTCCTTGACTGCATTTAGAAGTGCAGCAAAGAAAGGGACTTAGGAGGAGACAGTATGAAGCTCCAAGCCCTCTTTTGCCAGGCAGAACCACACAGCAGCCTCCCACCCCTGGGAAGAGGAAACACCTCTCTGTGACTTTGGTGTGTTTATCAGGGTTCTCTTGAGGAACAGAATCAACAAGAGATTTTATATATATATATAAGCATCTATCTTAATCTTACTTTACCCTAATCTCAGATCTCCTGTAGGTATTGCTTAATGTTAGGCTATCCTAATCCAATCAAGTTGAAAATTTAGAATGCCAATTACATTTGGTTATAATATTCATATTAATTTTTATTTTTATACAAAATGCATAATTTCTATGAACATTAAAAGTATATTAAGGGCTGGAGCAGTGGATCAGTGGTTGGAGCACTTGCCTGGCATGTGTGCAGACCTTGTTTCAAACCCCAGGACCACATATACAACTAAGTGTCAGAGCAATGAAATCCAGGTGAAAAACTAAATAAAGTTCATTCTCTATCTGTTTCTCTAAAAAAAATGTATATTAAATAACTGATTTTCCCATCTGACCAAATATTTATTAAATAAAGAATATTTTTACATTCACCAAATAAATCAAATGAATAAATTAGATCTTTAAGTTTCTTTTAAGAACTATAGTAAAAGTTGCTACTATAAAATTCTAAAAAACAAACAACCTTCAATGGCTGACGTATAAAAGTACTCCATAAATAAACATTTCCTGAATGAATGAGCCAGAGGAGTTATTCACCATACAAATGGAAATGACCAAACTCATTAAGAATAAAATTATACATAATCAAGTGTTACTCAGCAATAGTGTAAATAATATCCCTATATTAATAAATTAGATCAACTAAAACCTGTATAATGAGTAAAAATAAAAATCCCCTGATAATATTGCTAATTGTTTTATTAAAATAGTTTGCATTTCAACTTTCTTCCTAAATGAAATTAAAGAGACTTAGTTCAGTCCTTTATCTAATGTAAATTTCAATTTCTAGATTAAATCCCATCATCAAGCATTATCTTGAATATCTCCAGAAATAAGGAATGTGCTACTGTACTAATAATATATCTTATTATTGGTGACATCTACTTTAATTTTTTTAAATATCACCTATGACCACTTATAATTTTCTCTTCTAATACTTCCACATTTAGTAATCCACACGGAAAGCATATTTTCTCTAGGTCACAGTATCATAATGGACATTTTTCAAAGATAAGAGTATTTATTATTTATACTGTTTAGTAAATAAATTCTAAAATTACAGGGTCTGAAAATACTCAAGACTTTTAAATTAAATTTAATTGTCATTATTTTATGGTTTACATTAAATACATTGTTATACATTGCATACAGATATACAAGTCTTATGTAAAAAGAGTGTAAGTAATGTCTGTAAAACAAAGTAAAATTTAGAGCACATTTACTTTACCTCTCTGACCCAGACTCTCCTCCTGGGCTGACTTCTGTGACTTCAAGGCAGAACAGGAAGTCCCTTAAATTTAGTTGTGGGTTCACAGTTGATTTTTGCTGCCATGAAAGCTCCCTGTACTTTTATGTGACAATGTAGACTTATAGGTGGTTCTCATTTTTCTTATATTCTAAAACATAACTTTGAGGTAATATTGACATTTTAAGAAACAAGTTAAACCAAAGGTCTTAAAAAAAGAATTGACTTATGAAATTCTCTAAAAATGAATGTATTTTTTAAAATATCTAAAAACAATTTTGCCTTGCGGTAAGTCCATTTCCCACAACTGAGACTCAGTGCTTTCGCCTGTGAAGTCATGAGTTTGTAAACAGAGGCCTCAGATTGACCGATTGGCTTCTCTAAGTTTACTGAGTTGCAAGAAATTGACTGATTTTAATTATGTAAGTTACACTAGCATATTACCAACATTGTAATGAGATTTCCTGGAAAATTCTCTTAGTGTAGTATACTGAATTTTGAAAGGATTAAATCATATTTAATGATGAATTTTTATTTTGCTCCTAGCAAAATGTTTCAAATTTGGGAAAGAAGTTCAGTTTACTGTTTATTTTTCGGTCAAGTTCAAAAATGGGAATAATTTGTAGTAGGATAAACAATGCGTAAACAGACACATGCAACTGACAATATTGAAACAAGAAGTGATTTTAAAACCGTATTTAAGGAAAGTATTAGTGAAATAAAGCTGAATGATCTATACACATATAAACATGCGTACTTTTAGAATATGTATTGTTATTGGAAAACTTTACATCTTTCTTCCTTTGAATATAGAATATGGAAATTAAGTCACTTCCTGATTTTCACTTATAAAAGCTTAAGCGTCTTCAGTCTCTTGAGAGCAATATCATAAGATTAAGTCCCTCATCATTCTGGGTTCTCTCCTTGGACATTTTTAGCTTTTCAATTATCTTTCTTAATAGGTCAATGCCATGAGGTTAATCAGTGTCAATAGAGGTTTTATAGATTATAGTCCCTTTTTTGTGTAGGTATTGCCTGCTAAAGGCTTTTGCGTATTCTTTATTGAGTTGCTTGAATATTTCTCATTTGTTGAAAGGATTTGTTTATATGTTTTGGATCTCAGTGTTTTGTTGGATATATCTTTAAGAATATGTTTCCCAAACCTGTGGTTAGCTATTTCACACATTTATTAATACCTTTTCATAATCAGTAGTTTCTGATTTTAATATAATCTACTTTATCCATACATTCTTTTATAGTTAGTGCATTTTGAACCCTGATTAAGAAATCATTCCTGACCACAAAACTGATTCCATTTACCTATGTCATTTTCTAGAAAGTTTAATGGTCCACCTTGTTTTAGTCAACTTTTTCTCTGCCTAGGATGAAAAGACCTGGCCAGAACAGTTTTAGAGGAGGAGAGTTTATTTGGAGATCATGGTTTGTAATAACCCTTCTGTCTTCACTAATGATAGATTCATAATTTTTTTAGAGAGAAAGAATGAATGAAATTTATTTTTTTCATCTGGTTTTAGTTATTCCAACACTTAGTTGTATATGTGGTGCTGTGGTTTGAACCCAGGTCCTTGTGCATGCCAGGCAAGTGCTCTACTGCTGAGCCACCACTTCAGCCTCCAAAATAAGTTTTCAAATCAACAAAGTAGGGGTAGTATGTTGATCAGCTTTCTATCACTATGACAAAATACCCAACAAAATCAACTTTGAGGAAGAAAGACTAATTTTGGCTTCTTAGTTCGGGAGGTTTCAGTTCATGGTCCCTTGGCTGCATTGATTCTGGGCCTGTGGCAGGGAGCATGTGGCAAAGCAAAGCAACTGATCTTGGTGAACAGGAAGCAGAGGGAAAGAGATCAAAGGGGCCTGGGACCAGGTATGCCCTTCAAGTGATCAGTGACCCCTAGATCCTAAGGTTTCCTTCACTTCCCAAAAGCACCATCAGCAGGAACCAAACAACCATGTGGATAAATCACATTGGCAAGTCACTGAGGAGGGAGAGAGAGAGGAACATGAAGACAATAAAATGAATGAAAAATGTTTTGAATCTAATCCTGCAAACATAGTAATATAGTTAGCAGCTATAATTTCAATATCATATTATCCATAAAATAAATTAAAGTTGCATAATTATTTCTAACCATTATATAACTTTAAGTCTAAAATTGGTAATGGGTATCTTAGTTTATTATTTATATTAAGACAAATTGTTCTGAGATGTGCTCAGAGTTCCAGACAGTCAAAAACATTTTACATCATAATTCAGTTAATTATCCTGTTAGGTCTCTTGACCAGCTTTATGTAATTGACTAATTTTATAAGCATATCTTCATGCCTTAAATAATAAAAATATTAAAATTGACAGTACACAGGGTGAAAGCCTGTGGCACATCGTTAGGGAGCTCTCTTCCAGTTGACATGGCCATTAATCAACATATTTGGGACATGATTATTAGCCATTTTTGAATCTACCTGAGCTGTCATCTTCCAGTCAGCATTTTGCCATTTTTTTATACTTATCAGAGATTTTGCCAAATGCAGTGCTATAATTAAAGTTGGAGCTGCATCTTTGGAATTTATAATGCTCTATTAAATAAGAGCTCCATTTTAAAAGGAAGTCTTTGCAATCCACCAATACCACCTCCACTTTCACCAGCCCTCCATTTCTCTTTTATTCCATTCTAAATGTTCATAATGCACCATGAAATATTTAAATAAAAGCTTTTCTAAATTTTTAAAATTTACCAGTTCACTTCTTTTTAACTTGCATGGGACTTTTCCTGAGCTGTTACTCTTAGTGTTGTTTTCCTCTCTCTGATTTTCTGGCAGGAGCTTTTATCAACATTCAAAGAAGCTAAGATTACCTTTATGAATAATGTCAGTCCTTTTGGATATAATCTGAATTTGAATATTTCAAAAAAGTTAATGCAGCCACACCTCTTACTAGGTCCTAACTTGTCTCAGGAGATGATTGCTTGTACTCTGTTTGTAATTCTGCTGCTCCTAGAATGACCTGAAAACTGCATTTCAGTCTGTTTCTCTGCTGTGACTAAAAGACCCAACAAAAACCATTCAAGGAAGAAAGGTTTATTTAGGGGCTCACAGTTTCAGAAGTCTTAGTCCACAGAAAACTGGCTCCATTCCTTAGGGCTCAAGGTGAGGCTGAACATCATGGCAGAAAGAAGTGACTCAAGGCATGGCTCCAGGAATCAGAAACTCCATGGCCAGATGCAAAATATCTACCCCAAAGGCACGCCCCCAATGACCCATCTCCTCCAGCCACGCCTTTAGTGACCCACCTCCTCCAATCACCCCCCAGTGGTGACCCACCTCCTCCAGCC
>PVKS010030176.1:0-24654 GCA_004027875.1 Aplodontia rufa | reverse complement strand
TTTTTTTTTTTTTTTTTTTTTTTTTTTTTTTTTTTTTTTTTTTTTTTTTTTTTTTTTTTTTTTTTTTTTTTTTTTTTTTTTTTTTTTTTTTTTTTTTTTTTTTTTTTTTTTTTTTTTTTTTTTTGTTTTGTTCTCAATTTTGTTGATTTCAGCTCTGATTTTGGTAATTTCCAGTCTGTTAGTTTTGGGGATGGATTGTTCCTCTGTTTGTGGTTGCTTGAGTTGAAGCATAAGGCTATTTATCTGGTCTCTTTCTAGATTTTTGATATATATAATCAGTGCTACAAATTTACCTCTTAAGAATGCCTTCATACTGTCCCAGAGATTTCGGTATGTTGTTTCATCATTCTCATTCAATTCCAAGAACTACTTAATTTCTGCTCTTATTTCCTCTTTTACCCATCCTTCGTTTAAGAGGGAATTATTCAATTTCCAAATGTTTGAGTAGTTTCTGTTGTTCCTCTTGTTGTTGATTGCTAAGATCATTGCATTTTAATAGACAGAATACATGGGATTATATCCACACTTTTATATTTGTTAAGATTATCCCAGTGAACTAGGATGTGGTCTATTTTAGAGAAGGATCCATGAGGTGCTGAGAAAAAGGTAAATTCAGCTGTCTTAGGATGCAATGTTCTGTAAATATCTGTTAAGCCAGTCTGATTAATAGAGTTGTTCAGATTGGAGATATCTTCATTGATTTTTTTGTTTTGATGATCTGTCTAGAGTTGATAGAGGTGTGTTGAAGTCCCCCAGAATTATTGTGCTGAGATCAATGAGGGGATTAATGTCCTTAAGTATTTTTTCCATATATTTGGGGGGGTTGTAATTGGGAGCATAGATGTTAATTATCGTTATATCTTCTTGATGGACTGTCCCTTTTAGTATGATCAAGTGACCCCCTTTGTCCTTTCTGACTAGTTTTATTTGGAAATTAATTTTGTCAGAAATTAGAATCGCCACGCCAGCTTGCTTTTTGGGCTGCAGTCCTGGTAGACATTTTGCCATCCTTTCACTTTCAGCCTGTGTCTATTTTTGAGTGTCAAATGTGTCTCTTGCAGGCAACATATTGTTGGATTTTGTTTTTTGATCCAATTGGCCAGTCTGTGTCTTTTAATTGGGGCATTGAGTCCATTCACATTCAAAGTTAGAATAGATATGGGAGGCTAAGTCTCAGACTTTGTCACAATTACAGAGTTTTGAGTCATTTGGAAGTTAATTTGTGTATAATATGATTATTGACTCACCCTTGTTTAAGGATTTAGGGTATCATTGGCATTTTCTTCTGAATGGAGAACATCCTTGAGAATTTTCTGTAGTGCAGGATTTGTGTTCATGCATCTTGCTAGCTTGAGTTTATCGTTGAAGTATTTAATTTCCCCTTCACATTTGAAGCTGAGTTTTGCAGGGTATATTATCTTTGGGTGTAAGTTGTTATTTTTCAACACTTGAACGATATTGTTCCAAGCTCTTTTTGCCTTCATTGTTTGCTCTGAAAAATCCATAGTGATCTGAATTGGTTTGCCTCTGAATGTGATTTGGGGCTTTTCTCTAGCTGCTTTTAGAATTCTCTCTTTAATTTCTCTGTTATTCATTTTGTATATGATATGTCTTGGTGAGTTTGATTAGGCCTGTTTGGTGTTCTATAAGCATCTTGGATGTGATATTCCGGATCAATTGTAAGATGAGGGAAGTTCTCACTTATGATTTCCCTTAAAAGGTTCTTGATGCCTCTTGTTTGCTGTTCGGAGTTTTCCTCCAGGCCAATGATTCTCAGATTATTATACCTCATCTCATCAAATATTATTTGAAAGTTTTGATTATGTAATATAAGTTGCTTCTCTTGTTTACCTTCTTTGAGTTCAACAATGCTTAGCCATTCTTCGTTTTCCGGTGTTCGTTCTTCAAGGCTGAAGTTCTATTTTCAGTGGAATCTACTCTGTTGTTGGTATTATCCAGTGAAGATTTGATTTGATTAACCATGTTTTTCAGTCCTTATAGCTCTGCTACATCTCTTTTCAGAATGTCAATATCCTTGTACACCTGATATTTCATCTCATGGAATTGATCCTTAATTTCCCTGTAGAATTTGTCTCTCATGTCTTGAAATTGTTCTCTGATCTCTTTCCTTATTTCATCTCTCAAGTCTTTGATTGAATTACTAATCATAATGTTGATACAATATCTTTGGTTTTCATCTAGGGCCCCAGCTATGGGGTCCTTGTGTTGGGAGCTGTGGGGTTGAGGAGGTGAGTTATTTCCCCTTTTCTTCATTTTCAGAATCAGAGAGTGTGTCTTGTAGTTCAACCTTGTTACTCTTGCTGGAGTAATTGGAGCTTCTTATAGCTTTGCTTCATTGTGATGGGGAGCTATTTGGTCAAGACAGACCTAAAGATGCCGGTCTGTGAAATCTTGAGAGGCTATAGGTGCAGATACTGGTTCGTTTCAACTAAAACAGATGTGCTGGTGACTAGCACCAATAGTAGCAGTTTTCTTTAAGAGAGCTCTCACAATATATTATGATAGCATGCAAGTGATCGTTTTGAAGAGTGTCTGTTTCTTCAGATAGCAGGATCGTGGGAATCCACATTCAGTCCTGCAGCGTGTGGTGATTCTCAGGAGTGTCCCGGAGTCACTGCTGGTGGGGTGGTCGCCATCTTGAATCTCTGGCGCTGTATTTAAAGCACCACGACTTCTTCACTGAGGCCAGTGCGGAGTGCTAGAATCCTCTCCCACACCCCTTGGTAGCCAGCCACGCAGCAGCGGCAGGTGAACAAAGATCACAGTAGCACTCTATTTAAAGCACAGTCCGTGGGGCTCAGTTCCCCGGATGCTTGACTCCTCCCCCCACTCCTGGGTGGCAGCTGCTCTCTGTGTCCCAGCTTGGACAGAAAAAATAAAAAACACTCGTTTCTCCCCAGTCTCTGCTCCTCAAATCCACCGAGCAGGTTAGGACTGGGCTTTCAAGATCCTACTCCCCCAAACGCACCTCAAAAAACTGGAAATGAACTGGGGATTTTCCATCCAGTCTCAGAGCCACTGAGGAAGTGGTTGTCTTCAAGTTGGCATCTTGATTCTCTCTCGGCCCTTGTAAATAGTAAAACAATAATTCCATCAGAACTATAACTTTTGGCATAGGGGTCTCTTTTTTAATGGAACAAGTGAAGTTTAATGAGATAAGTAAATAACAGTAAGTTCATAACAAAATTGGCTTATATAAAATATATTTTTAAAATGAATTTCATTATAGAGTAGAATATATAGGCATATGGGAGTTTTAATATGGTATGGTGAATATTTTGGATCTCTTTTAACACTTTTTCCAGCCTCTTAGATATATACTAATTATTACAATTGAAGCAAAGGAAACACTTTGTGCTTTATCCTTTGATTTGAAAAGAAGTATTTAATAATTTAATTTATGTCAATGCCCAGTTAGTCCTAACCATTCCCTAAGCAACTTAGTTAGTTCAGTATTCACATCTAAGAGTTATAATAATGGAGTCAATGAAGAGATTGGAAACTCATTGCCATTGTATAGGAATTTGAATTAAAATGGAACAATTCTTTATAGAAACGATCATTCTGGCATCAAACACTTCCAGTTCTGTTGGTCCATCCAGCCAGATTGTCGCTCCATAAATTCAAGTGCATGGATTTTTTTTTCTTTTCTTTTCCCTGAATAGTAATACTCAGAACATTCCAAGGGACCAGACCATTAAGCTGGAATAAAACAATAAGTGTATTATCATCACCAAAAGAGCATTTTGAATTTTATTAGAAGAAGCTAATTAAGATGTTATTTTTCAAGGAGAGGGCTTGGCATGGTTTCAGAAAGGTCCTTTTCAGAGTTGGGCAGGGGTTTAGCTGGCACAGAGAACAGATCTTTAGCTTAGATTTTTGACAGCTTTAATGCACATGCAACTGGGTTTTTTTTCCCTTTAAGCTGATTCTCTTAAAAGCCATGCTTCCTGCCACTGTTCAGCATAATTTCATCAATTCCCTTTTGTATTAGTACTTGAAACCTGCTGATATGTCTATAGTTTTAAAGCCTTTGTGTGAAAATGTAATTATGCAAATTTTTGTAGGAGGACCTTATATTGCTTATGTTCTGTGTAGCTGTATTTTTTATTTTGATGTATGAAGTGGATAAACAGAATTATTTATGTTAATACTATATCCTTTGGTTTTTTATTTATTGACAACTGTGGTATAAGCTGTTTCCTATTGGAAAAGGAAAAGAACATTCAGTAATTTCATTTTCTTAAAGAAAAAGTAATAGATATATGTGGATTTGCTAATAAATAATACAAAAAATCTGATTTCAGGTGAGAGCAAATGATTGCTTTCCTCCTTATTATATTTGTAACATCAGCATTTCTTTTTTAATGTATTTGTTCTTAATAGTTTATCTTCATGGTATCTTTTATAATGATCTACATTTGTTGTTTTCATCTTACATCTACCTGCTTGTTTTCTGATACAAACTTGATAGTTTTCTACACATATAATTATTGATATAAATTTCAGATGTGATGAGAATTTAAAATATATATGTAGCTCTTGATCTCCCTGCATTTGTTTTCCATTCATCTCCTCTTTGTGTGTGTGTGTGTGTGTGTGTGTGTGTGTGTGAGTTTAAGTGATGTGAGAAAAAGATTATCAAGTTCAGCTTGATATTATTCATGGAATGAGAAAAGCCTCAGAGCCCAGGTGCTGATGAAATGTTTAGCAGGAATGGAGTTAGAGGTAGCTGAGAGCTAAGATGTGTCATTTATTTGTGCTTTGGAAATGATATTCAGTGTCAGAAGCACTTAGATGAAATTAGTTCTAAAGCAACCATCTTTGGTTTCAAATTTTATAATAAATATTTGATACTAAGGTAGAATTTTAAAACCTTCTTAATATTGCTTTGGGATAAAAGAAATTAGATTTAGAATAACTGAAAATAAGTTTGCCGAAGTCTGTAAGCAGCATAGGCATTTTTAAGGCATGTAAGTATCAGTATTAAGTCCCAACAATATAAGTTTCATTCACTTTCAAGTAGAACCTGGGAAATCCGATTAGAATTGATTGTTGGAGAATCAATATGAGAAATAATTTTTGGTTCTTTTATTAAGAATGTTATGTTTATCTGTCTCATTCTTTTACCTACCCTCCTAGAGTGATTCCATTATTCATTTTATTTGAAAACCCCCCAAAATTACATTCAATTCAGTGGCTCTTTTTGAGCCCACCTTATACAGTGTTGAATGTTCTATCTGTGGATACCAAGAGGAGTTCAGCATGAATCCCATCCTTGGTGGCCTCCTAGTGATATCAAAAATAAACCCAACACACAATTTACTATTACTCTGGGCAGACCCTGTGTGTGTCATAAAAGAGGCGTAAACCCCTTTCAGAAGAGGAAATTTTTGAAAGAAAATGTTTCTTAAATGAGTTTCAAATATTAGCTGTAAACCCACTGTGGGGATTAATCATTTTGATAACAAATACTGTGGTTTCATCTTGTTTAAAGTAGATGAGGGTAAATTAAGTTGGAACACTGAAGATGAGGTTATTGCACTTAACTAACAGTCTCTAGGACTCTGAAGCAAATAACTTCAGTTGATTTTGGTTGGTTTGTTTATCTTTTAATGCAGAATCATCATGGTTGCCTAACTAATCCATTGATAAAATTGACATCAAATGCCTAGGATGTTCAAGATCCTAAACTTCCAATAGTAATGGTAGAGACTTTTTTAGAGTTCTTTCCATTTATCTATTTCTAATTTGCTCTTGTTCTCCCCATCACACACACAAAAGGTTGAACATAATTGGAGGTTGAATCAAAGGCTTGAAAAGACCCATCTTAAAACATCAGAAGTTCAATATGACTTTGTCTTCAGAAATGTCTTTCTTGTCTAAGGAAGAATCCCATGCCCAGAACATAGAAGGTTATTTTTATGGACTTACATTCCCATTAGCAATTTGCCGCTCTATCATGAGACCACAAAGGTAGAAGTTAGGCGAACAGTAGACTTCAATGCAGGAGAGAGACAATTTTGGAAGTGACTAATAAGTCACACCCAAGACCCTAGCACAGTGATTCTCACCCATGGCTTCATTTTAGAATTACTTGAAAGCTTTTAAAAATCCCGATGCTCAGACCTTACCATGAACCAACTGGAAATTCACTCACCAATGCAACTGTAGTGGGAGATGGTAATGAATGAGAGGCATTGGGGCCTTGAGGCCCCAGCATTAATGCTGATGCTAAGGGGGTTTGAGCTGTGAGTTAGTTCTCTTGCGCACTCTCTCTCTCTCTCTCTCTGGAGAGAGGGAGATAATATTCTGTCATAGCAGCACAAAATAGGCTAAAACAGTCCAAAAGGATGAAAGTAGTGAATCAGACCTCATCCTGGCTCTCTGTTACAGCATCGTAAAGTGCCAGTCATTCAGAGGCCTTTCCTAATATGCTTTTACCCTTTTTCTTAGCAAATGATCTTGGCTTAAGTCTCTGTATGTGTTTTTATGGGCTTAAATGTTATGGTTTGTATGTGAGGTGTCCTTTGAAAGCTCATGTTTGAGACAATGCAAGAAGGTTTGCAGGTGACATGATTGGGTTATGATAGCCTTAACACAATCAGTGAATTAATTCCCAGATAGGGGTTAACTGGGTGCTAACTGAAGGCAGGTAGGGTGTCTGGAGGAAGTGGGTCATTGGGACCGTGTCTTTTGGGTATACACTTTTGTATCTGGCAAGTTGAGCCTCTCTTTCTCTGCTTCCTGGTTGCAATGCCTAGAGCTACTTTCCTCCACCATATTCTTCTGTCATGATGTTCTGCCTTACCTTGAGCCCTGAGGAATGGAGCCAGCCTTCTGTGGACTGAGACCTCTGAAACAGCGAGCTCCAAAATAAACTTCTCCTCTAAAATTGTTCTTTTTGTCAGGTCTTTTAGTAACAGCAACAAAAAAAGCTAACTAAAACAGGTATGTACTATTAATCTACTACTACCTTGTAGGCAGGAGAGCCATATGCTAATGGCCCAGAGTTCTGCTTCAGTAGACTGTATACTATGAAGAGTAATTGTCCTTAGGACTCTGGAAGATAGGCCTGTGATTCCAATGAGGAATACCAAAGGCTTTATTGGGGACTGGACAGGAGAACAAAACTCTTTGCTTTTATCAATTATAACTAATTATGCATTTCTTATATTTTGGTATGATTATGATATTGTATTGTCATACTTAACATGTTCTTTGGTTTTTAGATGAGTCAAAAATATTATTTGAATATGTAGACAGTGGGAAATTTTGCTTGGACCTTGGATTTTTATAGATGTCTATGTGGCCAATTTACTATGATTTTTAAACAAAAATAATAATTTTTATACAGTTTGATGAGTGTTTAACTTTACTTTAATATATGCATACTTGCATGCTTTTATTAGATTATTAAACATAGCTAATGCTTACAACTGGACAATTATAGGAAAACTATATAAGAATTATGAAATAGATATAAATTATGCTGTAATACAGGCATGTCAGTTCAAATTGAGCAATTTGGGCCTATGAAAACATCAGTGGTGGCTATAACTGATATGTCATTTGATACTTTTTAAAATGTCAGTACTTTTAAAAATGGCAGGAATTAAAATTTACATGGCCTTTGTCAGGATTTTATAGTCATTTTATCATTGCACCAATACAATGTATTAAATTATAGAAAAAAGGTAAAAATCTCCTTTATGTGGAAGGTACAAATTTATAGCCTTATAATGCACAATATACATAATGTGGACAAAATCAGAAAAAGCATAATTTGCTCATTGGATGCAGTTTAGGTGGGAAAAGAAAGTCAGACAGCTATTTGAATGAAATAGCAGGTAATAATCTTAGACATCATATATCTTTAGGATTGCAATCACAGAAACAAAGATATTTTTCCAAGCTTCTACCCATAACTTTATTGATTGATATATTTAATTGAAATATATGTATCTTGCCTTTGACAGAAATGATCAGATATAGTGAGCTCCTATTATTTAGCGCTTGGTGGTGAGGCTTGCAAAGTACATACACAGAATGAAGGAACTGATAACTAAGAAATGCTTATGATATTCCAAGAGTAAAATATCAATATCTGGCTTGGTAACCTATACCGTGACTATAACCCCTGTGTGTTAAAATGTAAATTTCACAACTCTGGTTCTTCCCTGAATGGTACAAAGAAAAAATGCTCTTCCCAATGGATATTACTTCTGCACAATACTAAAATAGACTGACTAGTAAATTGTAGGGTCATATAGTTACAGATAGTTTTGAATTTTTCACAGAATATTTCAGTTTTTACTCCATGCTAGATTGTGGTTGACAAACCTAAATCATCATTAATTCTGACTTGGTAATTTTTGGAGTTCACCTACCAAAATTAAAGGCAGTATTTCCTTATATCACCCTCTAAACAGGCAAAACTATGATGCATTTCTCTACCCAGTTATCCTGGACTATTCAGCACAATGTACAAAATGAGATATTATAAAGCCATATTTTCCAATTTGTCTTTAAGCCACTCAGGCTTATCCAACAGCTTCTATTTTAGGCAAAACATACGAAAACACAAATTACACATTTCCCATACTTCATTCTTTTCTCTGTGTTATTTCAGCAGGATAAAGGAAAAAATATGATGGATTTATATTGTAGCACAATAAACTAATCATGAAAGTATTATATATATTCTTTTGCTACACAGAATGATTTTGTTCACTTCTACTTAATGAAAGAATTATTGGACAGTAGTGAATGGGCACTCCTTATTTAAACCCAAATGGAAACAACTGATTTTGCTCTGGACAACCTCCACCAGCAAGGCAGATGTAGGAAGCCTGGGTCAGATGTAGGTACAGATTTTATAGGCTTTAAAATCTTTCTCTACTACACACCATTGCCTCAATTCCTCTAAACTATTTACTAGACTATAAAATGAGGATATTAGTTGTTACTGATAATATTTGAATATTAAATGAGGTAATATATGAAAAGAATCCAGAGATTTAAGTTGACCATCTCTATTTCTCATTTTTATTGAAAAGTCAGAGGATCTATCAAGGGGTGATGGGGGCTGAGTTTCTGGCCTGGTTTCCTTTCTTTATTTATGTTGCCTGTCTAGAATCCTTCAATGTGGAATTTTCTACTCTCAGTCTACAGTGAAACAGTGACAGACAAAAAATAACTTCCACATAAGCAATGGTTTTTGTAGAAGTGTTGACTACTAGTGACATTGAGAGAGAGAGAAGATAGAATTATTGTTTTTTCAAGGGCAAAAAAACAGGGAAAAAAGGAAATTAAAATCATACAAGGTTTACGTCATCTTTCCACAACTATAGATAGAATGTTCATGATGCCAAAATTGAACAAAAGAATGTATATACTGTTATAGATAATACATTATAAAATATAAAATATTTTATATCATGTTATAAAATAATATATTATCTTATTAATAGAAGGGAATCAACATCATGATTTCTTTTTTATACATTTATTCATGTAGATATCTGTGTTCAGGTGCACATGATATCACAAATCACCTGTGTACCTACTTCTGTCAATGTGACAGGCTTCTGATGGAGTTTATCAAACCACTACTCTGATCAGAAATTCTAGTTGTTCTTATTATAGGAGAAATGATGGGCAAGCTTTGGCTACTAGTATGATAACGTGCACTATTATTTTGCAGGTAAAAGGCTCATGAATTTTTTTCTTTAGTTATTTCATTTAATATCTATCCTAGCTTCATGCAGGCATTTTTGAGGAAAGAGATCCAAACACAAGTATCCTGATTCTAAATATAATTTGATTATAGAAACCTGCTCCCCATGTCCTGTGAGCTGTAGTACTGGTGTGATTACTTCTACTTATATTTTACTAAATATGAAGAGGCAAAAACATTGCTTAGTGCAGATATATCCTGATTCATGTAATAATGCTCATTCTGTTCTACTTGCTATGATGTATCTTTATTGTTGTTTCTATTAGTATACATGTGATTCAATGTATTAGATAAAAATTATTTCAAATTTAATACTTGGAAGTTTTTCAGTTTTCATTTAGAAACTTATTTAGAGAAAAAAGGTAAATCTTCTGGAAATAGTCAATATAAATAGCACCTAAATTTTCTCTTGTTCTCCATAACAATTTGCATGAGTTTAGCAAGGTATAGTAAGGTATATCAAACTATTAACTATATAGGAAAAACACTATACTTTTCAAGTTTATGAGGAGCTAGATAGTTTCAAAATATATTCATTCAAACATTTTTGTTCTATATAATCTAACTATCCAAGCCAGTAATAAATAATGGTACTAGACAGTAAAATTTTTAAAAAATTGTTACTTTAAAAGTTTATAGCTAAACAATGCAACACAGCAACTTAAATCTTTAGACTGTGAATGCATTTCCTAAATGTCTGTTCAGTTCTTTATTTTCCTATCATTAAATCTTGCAAATTATTAAACATCTTCTAACTGGTGTTTCGAGCATTTTTCTTTGGCTAATGTTATCTCCTCTTCATTGTCGCAACACTCATTCCTGCAACCCTGCTTCTTCATATATGAGCATTTATGAGCTCTTTTCTGTCTGTTCCTGAACATGTACCTCTCCTGTTGTTTTTATTTATCCTTCCATTATCTTCTCCAGAGTCTGTGAGGGAGGCCAGAATGGACCAGGCATGTGGGCTACGGGAAGAGTACTGACACTAAAAGCTGACCTAAGCAGCCCTTTTAGTACTAAACCTCTCCTCTGGACCCCACCCCTAACAGGTAATATCCCTGCACTCTGGAGATCCACTTACTTCATGCAGAACAAAGAAGAATGTGAATGTTTTCATGGATTTTAAAAAAATTGTTTGTTTTATGTTCCTATGTCTCTCTAGTGCATTTCAGATCTTTGTTTTTGTAATAATTATTAAAAGGAAAATCAGAACAAGAAGAATTAAAAAGAATTACTAATTTCAAAACATGTGGGCTGGTGGTTTAGTCAGTCGTGCAAGCTGCTGTTCCCCAAACCTGTGCTGCCCTGGGCAGTCTGCCTGCATGCACACCCTGGCCATACAAGCTTCGCCACCCAGGCACACACGGTCTCATCAGGTTTCTTTTCTTGGGAGTTGGGGCACGAAACAAGTGCATCACTAGAGGCTGAAGGAGTTGAGAAACACAGGGAGGAGCAGATACTTGACACTTTAATAGTAGATTTCAAGAGAAAGGAGAAGCCTTGATTCCAGAAGTGGAACGCAGAAAAGTTGGTTCAAAATGAAGAGAGCTAAGATGTAAGCTTGCCAGTTTATAGGATGGTATAGACTGGCCTAGAGCCCAATAGACAATACTGTGACAGCCACTTCTGAAGTGCCACAGCTATTCAGAAGGGTCACAAGAGGTCCCATTCAGTTACTAGAACTCTTAGTCTATTCCTCCAGAGGTACCAGGTCACTACTAGGCTGGTCTAGCAGGCTTCAAAGATGACTTTTCTGTTTTCCTTTCTACCTTACTGTCTGTCTGTCTGTCTGTCTGTCTGTGTATATATATATATATATATATATATATATATATATATATATATTTTTTTTTTTTTAAACCAAAGGTAACCTGAGATATACCTGTTTTCAGTAAGTTTAAGACTGAGGCCTAGTTAAATATAGCATATAGGGATAGGGAAAGGAGCAAGAACTTCTATAATGTAAAATAACAATTGATTTGATGCACATATGATCCTGATTTTAATGAGGCTCCAAGCATTTTTAAATTCTCTACAATTGGATCAAGTTATTATAGAATTAATAATTGAATCCCATATTTACAGTTATAGGGCTATTTAAAAGACAATAATTTCTTTTCTTTTAGGGATAGTAGAAATGAAAGCATTTTAAAAAATATTGTGATATGAATTATAATACTGCAATTGTGCCAGAAGTAGTGTGGAGATATTAAGTACAGTTAGTATGAAAAACTGAGCACAGATCTTGCATTTATATTATGTACTCTGCTTTCTCTCTTTATTTCTTAATATTTTGCAAAATATTATGAAAACGTTAGAAATGCCTACAAATTTTATTCATATACCTGAAGGTTAATTAGCTATGAAGGGTTGGTTGCAGAAGAAAACCTTAAAAATGAGCATGATTAGCATAATTAATTGCTATAGAACAAACTTTGCCTTACATAGTCCTAAATGGAATCATCACCTTGATTTTTTTTCAGATCACAGAGTTATTTTGAAGATAGAAAATGAGGTAGCTGCTCGGAAGTTTAGCAGGAGAGGTTTTAGGCATTCTCTTCTGTGCATGTTGATGTTTTTCAGGTCCATCATTGTTTCCACCTACATTGCTTATGTTACGAAGACCCTTTCATGTTTAAACTCCATAATCTCTCTATTTTTCTAATCATTCTGTGCTAATTGTGTAGTTTGATGTGCATATTAGGAATCTGAATGTGTTTTGTGTACCTGAAATTAGAATTTCTGAAGATTCTTAACACCTTTATAAAAGTTTGCCACTTTGTTAAGCCTGGAGACAAGCATTGTATTTTAAATATTAAAAGATTGCTGTATCTGAATATTAAGTGCAATGATTACAGCCCTTCATTGTCAGTTTATAGAAAGGAAACTAATAAGGCTATAAAAATCTGTTTTATTACAGTCTTTTACCAGTGAAACAGCTGGAAAAACAGAGGTAGTCAGCTGGCTTCCATTTTCCGTTGCTTTCTGTCTTTTAAATTCAGATTTCCTCTTATTCATGACCACACACCACACAGACTCCTCGGTTTGTTACTTTAAGCCACATGGAGATTAACTATCATTAGTAAAGACCAGTTTAGGAAAATTTTTGACTAAAATAAATGGCACTTTCAAAGAGAATATGGATTTGTAGTGTGTGTGTGTGTGTGTGTGTGTGTGTGTGTGTGTGTGTGTGTTTAGTGCTAGAATAAATCAATAAATTAGGTGATGGTAGTTGAATGTTGCTGGTGACTGGGACATGTTTTATGTTGTAGTCTTATTTCTAACAGTTTAAATGTGATGAAATGCTAAGTAATATCCTGGTGGCCAGAAAGAGCATGTATCATTTTTCTATATTTAGAATCAGAATTTTAATGCTGAAAGAAAACTTGGATGTCATCTAACCTGGCCCTTTTCTATTACAGCTGAGGGATGTCCAAAGAAATTAAGAATCTTGGCCTCAGGGAAGATAAGTAGCCACTGGACATGTCAGTTATTTACCCATCCCTAGCATCCACCATCACCACTCTCTTCTCTACCTTACCACTTAAGAAATAAATAGTGGAATTGGGAAAATACAGTGTGAACAACGGTAAGAGGTGAAGAGTAGGTCTAAACAGGCTTTAAAAAGATGTAGGCATGAAAGGTAAATTGGGATTTGTGAATTGTTAATTTGGGAACTAAAATCAAAGTTAACCAGTTTATTAAAATACCCAGTGCTTGCAGCTAGTGACTGAGACAGAAGAGAAGCAAGCATGCTGGCATCTGCTTCCAACACCTGAGTACTAATGACCCATTTTCAGAGAGGATCTAAATACCTCTACCTTGACAGCAACATAACTAGAGAAATTTGTGCTTTGAAAAAAAAATCTTTTGGAACTGGAGCAGTGGCTCAGGGACAGAGTGCTTGCCTGGCATGTGTGAAGACCCAGGTTCGAACCCCAACACACACAACTAAATGTTGGGAAAACAAAACCTAGAGGAAAACATAAATAAAAATAAATAAAAATTGACCCCCTCCTCTTTCTCTCTTCCTCTCTCTCTCTTCCTTTCTCTCTTTCCCCCCACTCATTTCTTTCTTAAAAAATTATGCTTATGGAAACATGCATCCATGAACTCTACATTTTTGAAAAATTGCCATAACCATTGTGTAGGAAAAAATCTGTTGAATTATATATCATATAAAGTTTAATTCTAATGATTAAACCTGATTATAGAAACAAACTACTGAATGACAATGTTAAGCAACTCTGCAACCATGAATAACTAATTTTATTCCATGTTATAGGGGAAGCACAAAGAGTTTACTGTTAAATTGTACATATACAAATTTAATTTACTATTTTAAAAATATTCTGTACCAAAAGCTGCCACCACATTTAAATAAGAAAAACAATATACTCTTATACACTTTATTATGCATTGGCCATAAATAAAATTGTTTCACAATATTCAGGAGCTAATCTTCAGTAGTTTGTATTTGTCTACAAAGAGACAAATATTTATATGTATATTTATTTCATAAATATCTTTGGGAGAGAGAGCTCAGCGTTCATATGTAACAAAGGTTAAAACTGAAGTAAGTTATAGAAGTAGTACTCAAAATATAAAAATTTTCCTGAGTTACCTTCCAGTTGTGATACAGCATGAAAATCCTTGTAACTTTAAGAATTGTTTATATTTTTAAAATGCTTTTCTGTTTTATAATGGCTGAAGTATAATTTATGTCAATTTGTATTTGAATGTTTCATCTTTCTTTTGTTTTCCGGTAATCATTTATATGCCTTAGAAATGTCTTTATATAGTCTCAGAATTATTTATGTAGCCTCAGGATCTACAAATACCTATGATTACTGCTAACACAATATATACATTAATACACATCAAGATGATACTACTAGCCTTTTAAGATATTTCCTTTAAATAAAATAAATTTGAAATTCTGATTGTACACCAACTGTATACAGTAAGACTTCTCTTCTGTATTGAACAGAATATCAGTAAATGATCTATTTCTTAATTTTCAGGTATTTACTATATCATAAGGAGTAGAAGAAGAGAATAATAATATAGTTGATGACACTATTAGCGAGTAGTGTTGATGGCTAGAGAGATCTCAGACATCACATGAAGGTCTAGGACAATGTTGACTGTAGAGATTAGAATGAAATGGAGTTGGAGAAATGAACGTGGCTGATGTGTTGTCCAAGTAATGATGCCTGTTGCCATGGTGAGACTTGTTAGTTGGAGTTTAACATACAACAGCAGACGTAGAGGAGGGCTGGACAAGGAAACCAAAATTAACTAGTGAGAGGACTATGAATTTTAAAAAGAGCACAAACCCTGGATGTCACATTTCTCTCTCTTCACCTTGAGTCATCAGCTAATGAAGGAGCTTGGTTTATAAGAGACTTCAGGTGTTTAAAGCATGACTTTATGCTACGCTGTCTTTTGACCACCACAATCCGTAGCTTCTGTCTGTTTTCAGTGACGAATAGGAAACTACTGTGAGAAAAATCAATGCCCTATATTCCTTTAGAATGAACTCAAGAGAAAACTCTTTTCTTGTTAGAGCAATGAAAAGATGGAGGAAAATCCATCATACTCCAACCTTTAAAAGGAGTCAACTGGAGTTTAGTTAGGAACTTGCATAGATGGAGAGCAAGGTGCTCGTGCCTGAATCTTTTGACATGGTTTTAAAAATTCGTGTTAGACAACATGTATTTGAAGAATCTATTTTGTGTGTGTGTGTGTGTGTGTGTGTGCAAAATTATCTAGGGACTTAACTTGAAACCAATATTGGTATATCCATAGCATTTGTTAGGTTCTCTGCCATTTTTCTCCTTTTGTTTTCAAAGCTTCTTAGTGCATCATTTTCCTACAATGTCTAAGTCTTACTTCTGTCTCCATTATAGTCAAAGTGCACAGAACTTAATCATAATTAGATCTTTAATCATGAATAGAAAATAGTAGGAAACCATGTGAAAGTAGAAAAATATTATGATTATCTTTTAAATACTGTGTATATATTAGCAGAAAAGATTTGATATAATTCTGCAGGATGTGAATGACCTTGGTATTAGGATAAACACAAATAAATAGACTGATATTAGCCGTCCAAGTAGATAGTGATGTCTCTGTAAATACATTTCAATGATCTATGCCAGGTCTCCCATAAAAGCATTAATGTGCATACAACTTTACACTGTGAAAGAATATACAGAGTGCAAGATAGGACAAATGCCAAATATTTACTTTTTCAGACTTTGGGGGGCTGTCAGTATACTAAGCATATAGTAGGTATCTTCTTAAAGAAACAGAAAAAAATCTTCTAGTTGTTCTTTCTTGTTTTACACAACTATTTCTAATGCATTTTGTATTAAGGAGTGAATGTCATAGTAATATCTTTTTCTGGTTAGCCTAGAAAAACAATCTTCATTTAGGGAAAAATATTGGCTTGGAAAAATAATCTTCATTCAGGGAAAGTATTAGCTTGGAAAAATAATCCTCATTTAGGGAAAAAATGACAACTGTATGTAACGTGTACAATGTATCTTAATTATGAGGATGAAATCACTAATTGTTATGGCTTTGTAACTTCTGTTTTGGTTTTATCTTTGTAATTCAGCAGAAAAGGTAGAATATTTCCCCCCAAAAGTCAAAAAAATAATTTGCATATTTTGGTTTCTTCTTCTTCTTCTTCTTTTTTTTTTTTTAAAGAGAGAACGGGGCTGTGAGAGTGAGAAAGAGAAAATCAGTTTTATTTAGTTCTTCATGTGGTGTTCATTCCTCTGACACTTTGTTATGTACATGGTGCTGGGGGTTCAAACCCAGGGCCTCTTGCATGCCAGGCAAGCACTGTAACCTAACTGCAGAGCCACAGCTCCACCCCTGGTTTCTTCTTTACAGAAATTTGATATTTGAAATAGTTTCTTAATCACTTGATCATTCTCAAGTTTTGTTCTGTTTTTCTTATCATTTGCAGTCGAGGATTAAACTCAGGACTTTGTGTATGCTAGGCCCTCTACCTCTGAGCTACATCCTCAGCAATATACTATCATTTAAAAAATGAAAAAAAAATAAGTGTACAAAGGAAGGACATTGTGGGGTTTTTTTTCTTTTCTAAGATATTTTTGACCTCTTTCCCCATTCCTCATTCCTATCTATTTATGGGTATTCCATTTTTTTTTAACAATTTTAAGATTGATAAAGTTTTTGAGAATTTAAGGGGGTCTGAGGAAGGAAAGTTGATCATCTAAGCTCTTTCTACTAGGGAAGCAGTAGAAATACCATGGGGGAGGAATAGGATAAGGTAGGGATGGAGATAAACTTACAATAATGAATTTTGCAGTATGAAGGGACATATGTCAGGAGTTTGAGCTCAGGAAAGGATGCAGAGGGAAAATGGTGAAAGCTTCAATGCCTAGTGAGATTTCTCCAGTTTCACTCATGGACCATCTGGGAATTAACCAAAGTGCTGAGTGTGTCTGAAATTTCTTTAAAAGTAGACAGATAGAACATGAAGCTTATCTCACATGGGGCCGAAGCAAGCAAACTTCTTTGAACCAAGTGTAGAAAAAGAGAAAGTGCATAGGAAATTAGACCTGGAATTCCTGGGTGAGCTTTCATTGTATGATGCTCTGGACACAGAGTGTGTGTGAACAGTATTCATTAAGTCTCATAAATACAGAGAGTCCTCGAGTAACCTTTAGATACCTGTGTGTATTCTTCCTGCCATTGCACCGCTGTGATGCACCCATCTGAGGTACAGCATATTTGGCTTGTTTTGGTTTTCAGAGAAAGTGAAACTATGATACTAACATTAAGTGGCCTAATATAGTATGTTCAAAAAAACCCTTTGCAAGAATCTGGGCTTTCTCTGTAGAGTTCTTTCCTTGACACCAGGCTTTTTGTTCTTTGGTATTTGTGGAACTCCATGAACTCTGTAGTTCATCATGGGCCAACCCGGCTGGGTGAAGTTCAGTCACCACTGAACGTGTGTATTTCAGCTTTCAGACCAACGAATGTGAACAGTATGTATATATATATGTATGTGTGTATGTGTATATATATATAAAAAATACCTCAGCCAAACCTTAAGTCAAAAATAGCTTTCATTTTTGAGTCTTTAGATTTGGTTGTTTAGAAGTGGTTTCTCAAGTTTATTTTACCAAATACCCTTCAAGCTTTTAAGTTGTATGAACTTATTTTCATTTTTCTTTGCACATTTTTAACGTTGGTGTTAATCTTATTAAGCATTAAGGGATATATTGAAAACTGTGTTACTACTGAAGGGAGAAATTTTGGGGAGACCTTGGAACCTTCAGGAAAGTTTTGCCTGTTTAGGTTACAAAGAGTTCAACAATATAAAGAAGCATTCTTGCTTTCTTGCTTTTGATTGACCCATGGTAATATTTTACCAGAAAGTGACAACAACAAATGTGAAATATTAAAGTATTAAAAATCTGAAAGATTAAATTGGACAAATACCAGATTATCAAAGACAGTAGATTCTTACCCCTAGTGTCAATTCCTCCAATATGGTAGGCTTCTGAAAATGAATGGTTCTTAATGCACACTTAATCAGATTCACTTCTGCATATTTTAATTGGTTTTCTCAATCATGAAAATAAGAGACTATAAATAATAAAACTTTTAAAAACTAAATAATGTAGCAATTAATTTTTCTTAAAAGTGCCAAAGGTACAGTTTGAAAGACTGCTTGCCTCCCCAGCTCCATCTCATTGACTCAACTGACTTAGTTATTTGTAATTCTATTATTAAAATTTATCATAGATGAAAAATTTAAATTACTTGGCAGCATGCCACAAATGAATCATTTTTTTCTTTTATAGTATCTGAAGCATCATCATTTCTATGATCATATTTATTATGCTTAGAATAACTACATCTTTGCCTATAAAATATTGCATTCTACTTGGGAAAAATGTACAATTACTTTGAATTGTATTTATGTTACCTAAAATAACATATAATTTATAATAATCTATAATTAATTTATAATCATGCCTCTGAGAAAAACATATTTTAAAGATTAAATTATGATTCAAACCTATCTTATAGGTGTCTTAAAAAGTCTGTCACAAGTCAATGAATACATGAGAAAGTGCTCTAAATCTCTAGTAATCAGAGAAATGCAAATGAAAACTGCATTAAGATATCACCTTACACCAGTCAGAATGGCAAAGATGAAGAAAATAAACAATAATAGATGCTGGAGGGGCTGTGGAGAGATAGGCACACTAACACACTGTTGGTGGAGCTGCAGACTGGTACAGCCCCTCTGGAAAGCAGTATGGAGAAACCTTAAAAAACTAGGAATGAGTCCACCATACGACCCTGCTATTCCACTCCTGGGTATCTTTCCAGGGGACTTAGAATCAGTGCATTACAGTGACACAGCAATATCGATGTTCATAGCAGCACAATTTACTATTGTTAGGCTATGGAAACAACCCAGATGTCCCTCACTGGAAGAATGGATCCAAAAACTGTGGTACATTTATACCATGGAATATTACACAGCAATTAGAAACAATGATATTGCAGCCTTCGAAGGTAAATGGATGGCTATGGAAGAGATCATGATGAGTAAAAACAGCTTAACCCAGAGATCTAAGGGTGGATTGTCTCCACTCATCTGTGGAGGTGGGGTCTAGACCCTGGACAATGAGGAAGTTGGTCTATTAGCATGTGTTAAATCCAGATAAGATGTAACACTTTACAACCTAATACTTTTTTTAGAGATATAGTGGGAAGGGAAAGGGTGGGATAAGGGAGTGTAATTGGGGGGGGGCACTCCTGGGGATAATTGCAATATCCAGAATATATACACATTTTATATTATTTTGTTAAAATCTTGTAAGGTTGTTCAAAAAAAAAAGTCTATCACAGGACTGTATGGTAATACAGGAATCAGGGTAATAATAACTTTGTATTGAGAGTAAATCATGTATAATAAGTGTTTGTGTATTTATTCATAGCAAAAAAATATCATTTGTATGTAACAGAAAGTACACAAGATTAGAAATATAGAGACTTGGATTCTAGTTTTATTTTTACTACCTCTTATTCCTGGAAACTTCATAAGCTTTTCTTCTATCATCTCTAAATGAATATAAAAACAACTGCTTTTTCCCAAACAGGCTTATTGAGAGTTCAAATGATTAAACAAAAAAAAGAAAAGATAACCTAATGCCACAAGACGCAACATACTGTATCTCCTTAATTAAATTTAATAAATTTTATAGTTATTGTGATCTTAATATTTTAAATATCTATAATGTCCATTCATATTCAAAATCAATTCAAGGATCTATATAGTTTTGAAACTTGAAATAGAAATAGTGATATAAACAAAAATCAAATACTTGAGAATGATGAAAGAAATTTCCTCTGCATTCTTTGTTAATTACAGTATAAATAGATACCCTGTGTATATTCCCTTCCTTCTGGCTATCTCCTTATCACATTGATTGTGTAGGCTTAGTGTTCATAACATAAATTTCAAAACAATTGCAGAATTGCTTATTTTTAAGTTTGTTGGAGGCCATCTCATCAATTTTGCCTGACTTTAAGTGGTTCAAGAGGAAAAAATGCCAGAAAAGTACTTTCTAAAAGTCTCCTTTATTTTGTAAAAATCAGTTAATATTTAAAATATACAATTAGAGACTTCTTCAAATTAGTAGCCTTAATCTACATTTTTGTTCTCCCAATGACATTCTTCATCTGGATGTCTAAGATAATAGAAAAGATATTTTGAAAGCCTCCATATGAGATATGGTAAGTACTAGGACACTGCTTTAGAAGTTGAATATATTTGGAGGCTTTTAACATTTTTTTTTCATAACATATAATTGCTAGTCTGTATCCAATCTCAATTATACTTTGTACTCAGGGTAAGCAACTCTTTCAATTCACTTAACAGATTGGTGTTATAATTAATGCTAAGAAACACAAAACCTGTAACCAGCATCTCAATGGCTGGCTAGACAGATGGAAGGTGATAGTTTTTAACACTTGCCTCTAGGTTACTGTATTATTTAATACTGTAATTTGTCAGACATATAACAGTGCTTTGATTCAGGGATTTGATCCATCCATTTAATCTTGGCTTAGGGTTTTGGATCATTAATTTAATCTTTCTGCTTTATTGTAAATTCAATATATTTACTGAAGATAGAACCATAGTGAGAAGGATTAAACTGCTCTAAAGTTTCAATGAGTCATTCTTTTCTATTTTGTGATTTGTTTCCTCTTACTATTTCTGTTATACCAAATTGACTGTCTTGAATATCATTTGAAGGTGGGGAGCTTGATCTGCTAAGATATTTAATAACCATCCATTTACAACCTAATGGATTTTTAAAGTAAATATGTCAGAAAATTTAGACTAACTTGGTGTGTTATGCCTAAGTTTTGGATCTTCTCTGTAAAATAACAATGAGACATTTAAATAGAAATATTTTCATGGAAAATTTCAATTTAATTTCCTTGTAACTATATATGTAAGCCCAGAAATTACAGGCCAAGAATGCATGTCATATCTAATCAATATGTCAATGATTTTACACTGCCTGCTCACATTTCAAGATGTTAGTGGTCAATGTTGGAATGAGTAAAAAATTGATCAGTATTTGTTATTCAATGTTACCCAAGTTCCTTTCTTACTGGTTTTATTCTAAGGAAGTATTCACTGTGAAATTATTAAAAAGATATAGAAATTCAATTAAGATTTTCATTGTTAAGGACTAGAATAAATACTTATGATTTTTATAGTATAAGATTGGTTTAATAAATTGCATATTACATTTAACTAATTAACTTTTAGGTGCTTGAGTCCTTGCTCACCAAGCAACTTCATTCTTCACAGTGAAAGAGCATAATAAAAATGCAAGTCTTCATTAGGTTTTAATATCTAATTTTAAGTACTCAGGCCTCTTTTTTCTATAAATGCATACTATATATAAAACATGCATTTTTAACATACATAATGCAGTAAGCACATTATCAGATATCAGAAATAAAGAGCTAAAAGTAACTTGATTTGTGCAACGGTCTGATTAATTTGCTGATTGATCTTTACCACTAAAATTTTCAACAGCAGATGCATTCACTAATGATTAGTGATTCCTTTATTTGAATTAGTTAGAATAATGTGAGTATGTTCTAGACTCAGTGGAATCCTATGAAAAACACAGCTGCTCTAAAGACTCAAGGGGGACAAGTGAAACTAAAAAAAATCAATATACCATCAGCAGGTTTGTTGCAATAGATGCTTAGCACAGCAGGTTTGTGTAAACTAATGGCACACTATGCAATGACAAGACAGATTAAAGGACAGCACAGGCAGACTCACTGGCCCAGGGCAGTAGAGAATACAAATAAATGCAGCATGTTTTGAGGGGGCAGAGGATGGGAGTTCAGGACAAAATTTATAGGTGCCTATACTGGGATGTAGTATTGAAAAGAGATTTTAAACAGAAAATTCACAAGGGTGCAGTAATCACTTTGAATTGACACCTATATTTACAACTCATATTATCAAAGAGCAGTTAAAATGTTTACTTTAAACAATTGTATTTTTATATGAGTTCACCAATAAGCAAGTTTTTTTTTTCAGATGGTAAAAATAATTCCTGATATACCTTACCTAGGAATCAAAGAGGAAAAATGAGAAGAGCTATGTTCCAAACATCTGAAAACAGAAAAAGACTTTGTATTTCTATTTTGAACATCAGGTGATATTCTGCATCAGAAACAATATGTAGTGGGGGGGGGAAATCCTGATTTGCAAAACTGTTAAGTCAGTTAACAAATTTAATTAGAAGAATTGCCTTTATTGTCTCATTCTAAAGAAAACTCTTGTCATAAATTATCATTTATGAAAGCTTCCAGATGGAAAGATAAATAGGATTACTGTTACCTAGCAGTAAAATATTATGCTTACACTCTGTGGGAATCAAGATCTCCTTGGAAACATTTTCTAAGGGTATGCAGTCTGTATTTTTAAATATATACGCTTGTCTTAATGTTTATTATTCTTCAGTTCTTTACATAGTTTTCCTATATAGTCAACATATTATTACAACCTGGTTTTTGATGTATCATCACAGTCTTGTGACCTCTAACCAGAAATTTATGGTGCACATCAAAGTAGTAATAAACACATAAAGACATTCTTCTACAAAAAAACAGTCACTTCACTCTGTCTGTTGAACATGTGGTTAGAGCTTGCATATGGGTTACCTTGCACTAGTTTAGATTAAAAACAATGCCACCGTTTGTGACAGGGTGGACTTATGTTCTCGCTTCAACACTTCACCTTCAGTGCTAAAGTTTTGCTCTGCCTGGCCTTCTGTTTGGAGGAGTAGGAAATATTTACTGCTGCTTTTCAGCATACCATTGTCCATGTAGAATCTGTAAAATACAGCTTTCATTCATTTACTCGCCATACGAATTTAGTAATCTCTTGATTTCAGTCAGATATATTTACATAACTCCTCATGTTTGAAAAACCAGTTAATAGGACCTCAGATATTTGTGGCAATTAGATGAAGACTAATTATATAATTAAAAGTATGCTCTGGTGAACCAAAAAACTTTATCTTGATTTTTTCACTGAAGATCTTATTATTTTGGACTAATCTCAATCATCTCCCCTTAAACTATAGATTCAAATGGATAGTTATATCTAAAATATTTTGTAACAAGAGAAAAAACTGATTTATATATGATATATATGTATTGCCTAGTATAAAATCAGGCATAAACTTTTTATGTTTGTATTTATGACTAAAAAATGAAAATAAGTTTATTACTAGATAAAAATTAAAATTCAAAACTAATAAAATTCAGAGTACTAAGTTAACATAACAAATGGTTTTGCAGAAATGAAATTTCTTCTTACAAAATTTCCAAGATAGTGACTTAAATCCTGGAGGTTAGGGAATGAATAAGCTCTAGGGTTCATTTATCACAGTCTTTCACACTTAGTGTGGATTTTAGAAACATTTTTTATAGGAACTAATGACTACTAAGTGAAAATGAAAAAAGAGTGCAGAGTCTTGCAGATTATGCACTAATTGATGGCATGAATGCGTTGCTGACATCTCAGCCTTTTCCTCGTGATTTGATACTAAAACGACTACAGAACTGCAAATCCTTGCGAAGTTCCTTTTGATGCAGACCTCAGGGAAAGCTCTGAGCATCTAGTTGGGTCCAGGGTGGGAGGAATGACAAGAAGCACGGGTGAGTCATAGGATAAGAACACAAAATGTCATTCCAAATGGACGGTAGTAACCTTATTTGTGTCTGAGTGTGCAAAAACTGAATTGGGGAAGTTAAGAAGCCTGTTTTCAAAGTTCATGCAGTAAGGGCAAAAACCAATATTTCTCTCAGGAAGTTATGCCATCTGAGAATACAGTGGCTTGGAGTGGATAATTCGAGTGAGTTGCCTGTGATTCAGTTTGAAACTATCACAGATCAGGCAGAGACCCAACACAGACCTTCCTAGGCTTAGTCCTTTGTGGTTTGAGTCAGGGGGCCTGTGAAGGTGTGTACTTCTGTCTGCTGACATTTGGAACTGATTCTGAATTTCATGTGTGATGAGATGTGCTTACCCAGGATCAACTTTTTCAGGCCCCCTTCCTTTCATTTGGAAAGCAGCTGTTGACTTGTTAGAAATAACATTTGCTAATTTGTGCATTTTTCATTGCTAAGTATAAAAAGTACATCCAGGACAACTTGTGTCATCTTTGCAAATGCTCGAGAAAAATATTTGAAGTATTGTAGTAAATCATGAAAGACGGCATCCAAGCCAGTTTAGTTGAAAAAAAGAATTCTGGTTTCCTCAGCAAGTCGATGTGCGTCGTGGA
>PVKS010030175.1:0-24658 GCA_004027875.1 Aplodontia rufa | reverse complement strand
GGCTGGAGCGGTGGCTCAGCGGTTTCGGCGCTTGCCTGGCAAGCACGAGGACCCGGGTTCAAACCCCAGCACCACGTACACAACTGAGTGTTGGAGCAACTAAGGCCATGTGAAAAACTAAATAAAGTTGTTTCTCCCTTTCTCTGTCTCTCTCACTGTCCCTCTCTCTTAAAAAAAAAAAAAAAAAAAAAAAAAAAAAGTTGAGACTTGGAACTGACACCAAGTCACGTGCTCTATCATTAACTAGCAGTGTCTTAAGAGCATTTTTCTCCATCGGTCGTTACCTCATAGATGATCAGGGCAAGACTCAATTCCCAACAATTCTTCCAAAGTTTCAATGGTTCTCAACCAGGGCTACCAAAGGAGGGTAACCAGAGGAGTTTATGCTTCTGATGCTCAGGCCATAGTACAGTCCAGCTAAATCAGAACCTCTAGGGGCAGGATCCAGGCATTTCTAAAGCTTGATTACCCAGATAATTCACTGTGTAGCCAAAATTGAAAGCCACAGGTTTACTCCCTAATAATATATATTTTTAATTTTACCAGATTAAAAAAACTGGTCACGGGTTGGTGCGGAGGCTCAGCAGTTATAGCACTTGCCTTGCATTCGTAAGTTCGCAGGATTCGAACTCCAGCATCACATACACAACCAAGTGTGGGAGCAATGAAAGGCATATGAAAAACTAAATACAACTGATTCTCTTTCTCTTTCACTGTCCCGCTCTCTTTTTTTTTTATTAAAAAGTCACACATAAATGCACACAGCACCAGATAATTTTACAAATGAATCAATACATCATAAAGCCACACGCTGTACCACTGATACCACAAAAGTAAAATCAGGACAATGACTTGTGCTCTTCTTCATTTGTGAGACCAAGCGTTCACCAATCCCGATCACAAGCACTCCTTCCCCTGACTTCCTGTGCAATGTGCTGAGGAAGGCCAAAGTTGCCAATCGATGACCTACTATTAGAGTAGGACAATGGCTCCAGGAAAAGGGACATTTTGGATGTAACTACTTGAGTGAACTAGAAAATGGAAAAACGCTGCTTACCTGTGTTCTGTTGGGAAGCCAAAACAGACGCTGCATCTGAGCACGGTTCTATTGTACACCAGCTTTCTCGGTTTATCTGGGGGAAAACAACAACAACAAATCAATGATTTGTTTCAGACAGTGAGGTAATGTGGGAAAATTTTAAAGTTGCTAAAGTTTATCTATTGTACAAACCCTCCTACTTTTTTATTTAATACATTATTGCAAGGTGGGTAAAATTATGTCAAGGAAAAAAACTCAATACAACCAAGGCAAAATATATTTAAACCTCTGAAGAGACTGTCAATAAAAGTGGCATACAAAAACAAGAGAGGAAAAAAAAAAAAGGACACAGTGCAGGCCAAGGGTAAAATAATAAAGTTAACAAACGAAAGTGAGCACATATTAAGATAATAAATAGCAAGAATAGGACTAGAATGAAAGCCTGTGTGATTCAAAAAGCAAATATACTTCCTTCCTCTCAAATGAAATAGCTTCTAAAAATTTAGCCTTTACACCATCCAACTACCTTAACATTATAACCCTCTACTTTGCATAACTTTTAAATATCCTACATCAGTAATAAAATAACTAGACACAAAATTGGAAAAGATATAGAAAAATTCTAAGACATTAAATAATTTAATTTAACCAATACATAACTGAGCACTCCACCCAACACTGAGCACAATGCACACCTTTCAAGTGCATCTAGAATGTTCACCTTCTGTGGCATAAAATAAATAAGAGCAGCCTACAAATTCTCAAATTTAAGAGGATTAAAATCTTAAAAAGTATACTCTTACAACAGCATTAATCAGAAACCAAAAACAAAAGATCACTGGAAAAACCCAAATATTTAAAATTATAAAAAAAAGAAACATTTTCAAGTAACCCATAAATAAAACAGAAAATATTAAGGAAAGTCAAACTATTTTGAATTGAATAAAAATTAAAATATTACATATAAAAGTTTGTTGGAACAACTAAAGCCCTACTCAGAATAGTTTGTGACATTAAACATTAAGTTTGTAACATTAGAAAAGGAAGTTCTCGAATTAGTAATGTAAGCTTCCATTTAAAGAAACTTGAAAAAGAAGAGCAAACCAACCCAAAGTAAACAGGAAGAATATAAATAAAGGACAGAAATGAATGAGAGAGAAAACAGAAAAACAATAAAATCAATAATATAAAAAGCTGGATCATTGAAAGGGTCAAAAGTATCAATAAAGCTCTAGCTGGACTGATAAAGACAAAAAGAAAACTTACAAATCACCATGGTATGAATCTAAGAGGGAAATGATTATAGATTTTATAGACACTGAAACTATAATAATGGAATATTATGAACAACTTTAGTATAAAAAATTCATGAAACAATACATGAAATTACACAAACTACAAAAATTCACTCAAGACACAACTTTAATAGTCTTACTCTATTAAACACATGGAATTTATAGTTTAAAACTTTCTTCCAAGGCATATTCCAGGTCCAAATGGCTTCTGTGGTGAATTCCACCAAACCACCAAACATTTAAGGAAGAAATAATACAAATTCAATACAAACTCTTACAGAAATTAGTAGAGAAAACACGCAGCTTGTTCTATACACCCAGTACCACCCATGGATCAGTATTACTCAAAGACACAAATATAAAATCCCAAGGTTTTAGATAAATTGTATCAAGTAATATATGTAAAAGATCAAGATATTGGGACCAAATAAGTTAATCTCAAGAATACAAGGTTAGCTTAGCATTCCAAAAAAAAAAAAAAAAATCAATTTTAGGCCAATTCACAAACTAAAGATTTTCAATAGATGGAAAAAAAAACTTCCCAAAATTCACGATCTATTCATGACTAAAAACAGTAAGAATATTAGTAACAGAAATTTCTCAGCCTGAGAAGGGGCATCTATACTAAGATTCTACAGTTTCATACTTTATGGTGAAAAAACTAAATGCTTTCAGCTGAGATAGGAAACAAGTCAAAGATGCCTACTCTCATCTATTCAACATCATTCTGGAGGTTTGAGTCATTGCATTAAATCAGAAAAAGAAATAAAATGAAAAAGTACAACTTCCTTTATTTGCAGATGGCATGACTGTATATGTAGAAAAATACTAAAATAATTTTCAAAAATCATGCTAGAATAAATGATACGGGCAAGGTGCCACACAATTCATTTCCTCACCCCCAAATTGATAGTTCTAAAAGTTAGTCCTATATACTAGCAATGGATAATCATAAATTCAAATTGAAAGTAAAAACAATATTGTTTACAAAAGCATCAAGAAATATTAAGAATAATGATACAATAATTCAAGAAAACACAAAGACTTATACTCTGAAAGCTACAAGATACTGGTTGAGAGAAATTAAAGCAGGCTCAAATTAATAAAAAGAGATACCATTTGTACAAATCAGAAAACTCCTCTTTCCCAAATCACTATATTATTTCAAGACTTACTATAAAAATTACACCGATCAAACTAGTATAGTACTGGCGTACAGACATATAGGTCAGAATGAAAAAGAACAGAGATTCACAAACAGACTCTCATAGATAACTCAATGATTTTGACGAAGAGGCCAAGGTATTTCCATGGGAACAACTGTTATATGCACAAATAATGCTGGATCAAAAGATGTACATATACTGTATCATCCCTAATGGAAAGAGGGAAAGAAAAGCACCATGTCCCTGAATGCCTCCTTTCTGTTTCCAAAGACCTAGACATATTAAGGGAACGATGAGAGCAATCTTCAACCAGAAAGTTCAGATATGTATTATCTTGAAGGACATTGGCGCTTTCTTATGTACACTGGGAAACTAAGGCTAAGTTAGTATTATCTGTAGAAAGTTACTTTCTTTCAGGTACACTGACTGGGACAGTTGCTCCTTGGGATGCTGGTCAAACAAACAAATTAAGCAAACTAATGCTGATAATGTCACTGCTTTTGCAGCATATCATAGAAAGCAGAAGTGAGGGCACTCTGGAAAGGATACCTGTCACTTGTCCAGCCAGCCACTATTGGACAAAACACCATGAAGAAGAGGCACTGTGTGACAAAGCACCATGAGGAACAGAGCTGCTATCAGACTGTCACCATTAAAATCTTCTTGGAGTAGTCTCTGATCTCTTGTAAACTTTCCCCAACAAAACGTATGTCTTCCCTGCTGTCTTCGGGCACTTTCTTTGACTATCTTGCAACCCACCCCACTGCCCTGGCACACACAGACTGTGGAAAAGACATGCAAATACACAGATTAATAACTCTTCAAAACCTCAGACCTTATACCACTCATAAAAAAATGAACTCAAAATTTATTGTATGTGAAAAGTATTAAAAGCTAACACTATAAAACTGCTAGAGAAAAGAAACATTTTCTTGCAATTTTGGGTTAGGCAAAAATTTGTTAGAGATACACACAAAACAGAATGAAAAAACTGATAAATTCAACTATACCAACATTAAAACTTGCTCCTCAAAAACCACTAGGAGGTAAGTGAAAGGGCATATTACAGTTAGGGAGAAAATATATACAGAATACCCACCGGTTAAAGGACTCTGTACCCAAAACATTTAGAAACAAACAAACAAAAAAAGAACTCTTACATTGCAGTAATATGACAACATTTTTCAAATAGGTAAAGGACTTGAACAAACACTTCATTAAAAAAAAGATGTATGAATAGCAAATAAGCACAGGAAAATATATAGAAATGTAATGGTAATAGAAAAATGCAAACCAAAGGCACTAGGAGAGTACATGTCCTTCAGGTGGGCTAAAATTAAAGACTAATAAAATACCAAGTATTGACAAAGATGTGGAGAAAGTGAAACACAGAAATGTTACTGAAGAATGCAAAACAGTACAGCCACTTCAAAAAACAGACTAGCTATAACATCAAACTAACACTTACACACAACATGGCATCCACTCATGGGTGTTTTACCCAAGAAAAATCAAAATACTTTCATATAAGAGACTATATTGGCATAATCATAGCAGATTAAATCATGACAGACTCAAACTACAAACAGCTCAGATAGCCAAACTGTAGTACATTCATGTAATGTGACTCACAAGAAGAAATGAACTCCTGGATTTAAACAACATGGATCAACCTCAAGAGTTAGAATGGGTGGGGCAGTGGCTTAAAAAGACAAAACTGTCGCATCATAGCTAAGGAACTGGTCAAGAACGTGAACAGGAAGCCTACAGAATGGGAGAAAAATCATGGTTAGCTATTCCTCTGACAGGTGAATAATATCCAAAATGTACAAATAACTCAAAAAACGTAATACGGGGGGGGGGAGGGATAAGGGTGGGTAATGCGCGGGGGGGCTCTAGCGGATAAATCTGATTTTCAGACTATATATATATATATATATATATATATATATAAAATATTGTTTCGTTAGAAGCATGTTTGATTGTTCAACAAATAAATTTCTTTAAAAAAAACCCTTAATACCAAAAACATTCAACCCAATCAATGGGCTAAAGAACTAAACAAACTTCTCAACAGAAGAAATACAAAAGGCCAATAAGTACATGAAAAAACCTTCAACAACTCTAGCAATCAGAGTAATGCAAACCAAATCTACATTAAGATTTCACCTCATTCCAGTCAGAATGGCAAAAATCAAGAATACAAACAACAGATGCTAGAGTGGTTGTGGGAAGAAAGCAACACTCGTACACTGTTAGTGGGACTGCAGACTAGTACAGCCACTCTGGAAAACAGTGTGGAGACTCTTTAAAACATTAGGGATGGATACGCCATATGACCCAATTATCCCAATCCTGGATATTTTCCCAGAAGAAATATAATCCGCATATTACAGTGACACAGCTACATCAACGTTTATTGAAGCACAATTCACAGTACCTAGATTATGGAATCAACCCAGATGCCATTCACTAGATGAATGATCCAAAAACTGTGGTACACACACACACACACACACACACACACAAAATGAAGTTCTACTCAGCTATTAAAAAGAATGAAATCATGGCCTTTGCAGAGAAATGATGGAAATGGAAAAAATTGTGCTAAGTGAAATTAGCCAAACTTTGGTTGGATTTTTTTCTCACTTGTGGAAATTAGAGTAAGGACTTGTCTGCTAAGGACAAGGTGAGGGATAGTCAGGTTTTATATTACTCATCAAATTAGGAGTAATTTGTGATCAGGGAAGTCCAGTTTATGGGGGGGGGATGGGGGCAGGGGAAGGAGAATGGATGAGGGGATCAAATACTGTATGGTATACTTTACTCCCCTGAGAAGCTAAATAATACCCATGAAGATATATATAAAGCTAGAAAAGTCAAAATATATGTATTTATAGCTATAATGGGAGGGAGAATGCAGTACAGATATGACACTGGAGAGTGTGTATTGGGGGGTTGGGGGGTGATCCTGGGCAAGGATCAGGTTCAATTGACATTGTCCTATCACGTGTATGTAGAATGTGTAACAATAACAAATCCCCTCACTATGTAAGACTATGATGCAAAACAAATAAACAAACAAACAAACCCCAAACCAACCGTGTAGTATCAGAAGCATATTAGTGATCAAGAAGGACTGCAGGGGGAGATTGATTACAAAGGGACAGAAGGGATCATTTCAGCTGACACATGTATTCCTATATGAGGGTGTAGCGATTACACAATTTAACATTTGCTTAAACACAAATTGCAAAACTGAACTGGTAAAAACATAACAAGAAAAAATTATTCCTGTGCTTGGGGACTGAACCCAGGGCCCTATCAGTGCTTAGCCAAGTGTTCTACCACTGAGCTATCTTCCCATCTCTAAACTGGTGAATTCTATCACAGGCAAACTATGTCTTTAAAATTCTTTTTTTTTTTTAAGTCTTTACACCTCTCAAACATCTTAATATTATAACCTCCTAATCTCATTAAAATTGAAACATTCTGGGCTGGAGCGGTTATAGTGCTTGCCTGGCACACATGAGGATGCAGGTTGAAACCCCTGCATCAAATACCCAATAAAATGCTGGAGCAAACAAGGCCACAAGAAAACCTAAGTAAAACTGATTCTTTCTCTCTCTCTCACTGTCCCTCTCTCTTTAAACACGAAACAAAAACAAACAAACAAAAGAAACTAAAATAGCTTTAATTCTAAATAATATGAAAAGGAGTATCTGAATAAATTATCCGGCAACTAAATCTTTATAATGCTAAAATGCTAAAAGATGGGAAGCTATCATTTCATTTAATGACTGCTAGTATACAGTACATATTCCCTAGATTCTGATTACTTCAGTGAAAAGACATTAAACTACTCGTTGATAAAGATCAACAATTTTACTAAACATACTGAGATGAGGCAGAAAATTAGAGAATTTCTTTTTTTTTTTTTTTTAGGGCTGAGGACCAAACTTGAGGCCTTGTACATGCTAGGCAAACGCTCTGCCACTAAGCTAAATCCCCAACCCCTAGAGAACTTCTTTTTAAAATTATAAATATTTTGACAACAGGAGAAAAAAACTTAAATTACTTACAAGTAACCAAAATGCAGATTTAGACATGAAACGAAAAGAAATATTTAAAAACAAAAAAGAAAACGATAGAGAGCCACACGAAACAAAACATGTGCTCATTTCAGCAATTTCACTACTAGAGAGAAAAGAGGCAGCAGGCACCAGAGGCGATCATTGTTTGATATACTAGTTGTTGCAATTTGATGCCAAAAATTTGAAAATGATTCTGAATGGAAGAAAATTTTCAGCAGGTTCCTTGGGATTATACAAAATAGCCTCTCAAAAATTTAAACTGGGTATGCATGATAAAGAAGTAACCACAAATCCTGTAACTTCATTAAACTCTAGTCACATTGTCAAAGGATTAAAACAAATTTTCTTAAAAAAAAGTCAGAAGATTTTCTCATTTTAAATTGCATCTCATCTGAACTAAGCCATGATTTGCTTACTGTGAAATAAATTTCTCCGCTAACACTAAAAGAAAGGGTCTAGAACTGAACTACCACATTACAATGGAAAATCATATTTGATATTGAAACTTGAAGGCGAAAATAGCTTTTTACCCCCTTTAAATTCCTGTAATAGGAAGGGGTTGCGTGAAAAGAGCAACAAACTTAATTAACAGAAATAAAAATGTTTAACAGGTCTTTTAAGACAGTAAAGAATCTCAAAAGGAACCACTCTACTCTATGAATTTTCATAGTATTGCTCTCTCCCTCTCTGCTTCCACCACCTTCAACAAATTTTGTTAATCAACATTTTAGGCAACTCTACTAAAATTCTGTATTTTAGAAGATTTTTTCATCGCCTTTTCAATACCATACTTGTTATTCCATGGCCAATGAGGAAACTGAACATTCCTTGCCTTAAATATGTCAGGGACCAACAGACTCTCTAAGCTTTTCCTGTTAGTTTAGGTATTTGTATGTTACAAAAAGTGTTTTACATTTTACAAAATAATATATAATAAATAACACACAAACTGAAGGAACACAATTAAAATGAAATAAAAATCTCTTTAAGTGAATACACTATGGGACAAGAACATACCAGTGTAAGGAAATAATTTTCCATGGATCTCTTGCATTTCTGCAGGTCTTAGAGGTAAGGCACTGATTCTCTATTGTTTTATTCTAGACTATCTAAGAACATGTGTGTATCAAACAACTCTGGAAGACAAGACACTGTTTCCTTCTGAAACAAGGGGCAGGTTTGCTTACTGTCCTGTATGTTTCCATAAGGCAGAAGATTACTGCCCATTTTTAAATTTGGGGTTGTTAAATATTTGGGTCCTCTATTGTCTATATGGACCTTAGGAAGCAAAGGAACTAATGTGAAGCTAATGTTCATGCTGTTTGCTGTTCATGGAGTGATGATGAGTAACTGGAGTCCCAGGACTGCAGCCAGCAACCATGAAACTGTCAAGACCCAACTTAACTTTTTAGCTTACATGTAGGGTAAAATTTCAGATTCATTACAGTTCTTGACAATTGGCATATATCAGATAATATTAAAAATTTTAAACACAATAGTAGCCCAAAATCTGTTGATATGATCACAATTCTGTGGTTAAAAAAACAAAACAAAAACCCTAATCTGATTCTATTTTTAGTTGAGTCGCTGTGCTTGAATAATCATTCACAACTAATATTCCTTTTAACAATTCTGTAGTTTTTCATATTTTCTTTAATGATTATATCTTAAGTTTGCAAAATTTATTCTGTAATAATTTCAGGTTGACTGAAAATAGTATGGGTTACTATAAACTCCAGACTTTATTTCAATTTCACTTGCTTTTCTATCACTGTTTTTTTTTTTTTTTCTGTTCCTGGAAACCATACTGCATTTAATAAGAGTGAGAGAGAGAGAGAGAGAGAGAGAGAGAGTGTGTGTGTAAGTAAGCATTAACATCTTTATTGGGATTTAATTCATATATAATAGAAACATCACTTTTAAAGTATATAATTCAATAGTATTAGTATATAAGCAGTTGTATAATCATCACTATTACCTAATGTTTGCCCATTTTCATTTTAACATAACACTGTAGCTTTTACTAGTCCATGCCCCAACCCTGACCCTTTCCAATAGTCCCAGACAACCATAACCTACTTTCTGTCTCTACTGATTCACATATTGTAGACATTTCATATAAATGAAATCATACATTTTTTTGGTCTATTGCAACTAAGTTCTTTCACTTAGCTAAATGTTTTTGAGGCTCATCCAGGTTGTACTACATATTTGTGCTTCATTTCTTTCATTGATAAATAATACTTCATCATAAGACATTCCCAGATTTTATTTATCTATAGATCAATTCGTGGACATTTGTGTCATCTGCACTTTCTGGCTGCTATGAATAACAATGCTATTAACACTTCTTTACAAGGTTTTGTGGAAACATTTTCACTTCCTTTGGGTGTATGCCTAGGAGTTGAAATGCTGGGTTATGCATATGATAATTTATGTTTAACATTTTGAGGAACTCCTGGCTTGTTTTCCAAAATGGTTGCACCACCTGACAATTTTTCTATACCCCTGGCCAACATTTACTTTTGTTCTGATCTGTCTTTTTCATTAGCGCCATCCTGACAGGTATGACCTGTATATCTCCTTGAGTATTATTTTCTTTTAAAATGGAAAGTATTGTTTAACCTACTGGTTATTTTCTAGGGAAGGAAGATACCAGAAAGGTGCTCATCATGTTCAGATGTGTTTCTTTCCTTCTTTCAGGGAGGTTTGGTGATTTGGGGAGCATGTCCTCATATGTGAACTATACTGTATTAACAACTTTATCACCTCAAAAGACAGAAAGCTTCTTGAGAACAGAATCACATCTTTTATTCCATGGTTCTCCCCAATGAGTATTACATGCATGATTCATGATGGAAGCTTAATGAATAATCTTTGAATTTACTCTCCTCAGTGATTCTCAAGAAAATTTAAAGTGAGGGACTTTAGGATTATACCTATTTCCCTTTGCTAATTCCATAAAAAAATTTAGGCCGAAGGGGAGTGAATTAATCTGACCAAAGTAATAGTTAGAAACACAGAATTGGATTCAAGGTATCCTCATACCTGGAGTTCAGAGCTCATTACCTGCCCCCGCAAATGTTTCTTCTTATTCTTTGTCTCAGGATTCAATAACTATTTAATCCATGGTTAATATTATTAAATTGAATAAGTCTAGGTCAGGCATGGTAGTACATGACTATAATTCTAGCTACTTGGAAGGCTGAGGCAAGGAGGATTCAAGTTTGAAGGTCAGCCTTAGAAACTTGGTGATGCCCTAAGCAAGGCATCATCGCTATATCACCTTGATATAGCGAGACCCCATATCAAAATAAAAAATAAATGCTGGGGATGTAGCTTAGTGTTAAAGCATCTCTGGGATCAATCTCCAGTACCAAAAAGAAAAAATAAATCTGGCAAAGTATATTTGATAACATCTCTACTGAAGATTTATTGAAAGACAGTGTCACTGCTTAATTTAGGTAAAAATTTGTAGAAAACAGTAAAATGAAACTTGGGCTGGAGCGGTGGCTCAGCAGTTATGGTGCTTGCCTGGCATGTGTGAGGACACAGGTTAGAATCCCAGCACCATGTACACAATACACAACCAAGTGTCAGAGCAACGAAAGTCACAAGAAAAACTAAATAGAATTGATTTTCTCTTTCTCACTGTCCCTCTCTTAAAAAGAAAAAAACCAAAAAACAAAAACCTGAAACTTAACCAAAATAGAACTATGGATACCAATGTTTTAAACATCAAAATGCTATAAATCAAAATAAAGTTTCTGTTTGTTTGTTTGGGGGTTGTCTATTACTAACAGACTGTGTTTTTTAATCACCAACAGTTTATTAACAATAATGTGCCAAGAAGGCTTGCTTTCTCTAGTTAAGCAACTGTAAGATACACACTTTCAGTCAGTTCCTTCTTATGAATGATGTATTAATTTATAAACATTTAAAAGTAAAACCTACACTGAAAAATAGTAAAATTTCAGGTAACTTAGAACTTCTGTAACCAGAAAGAGACTGGGAAATCGAGTACAAAATGGCTTCTTTCAGAATGAAACTAGACCCTTGTCTCTCACCCTGCACAAAAATCATTAGGGGCTGGAGCGGTGGCTCAGCGGTTTTGGCGCTTGCCTGGCAAGCACGAGGACCCGGGTTCAAACCCCAGCACCACGTACACAACTAAGTGTTGGAGCAACTAAGACCATGTGAAAAATTAAATAAAGTTGTTTCTGTCTTTCTCTATCTCTCTCACTGTCCCTCTCTCTTAAAAAAAAAAAAAAATCATCTCAAAATGGATCAAAGACCTTGGAATTAGACCAGAAACTATGCAACTCCTAGAAGAAACACAGGGTCAACAATCCAGCTTCTAGGTACAGGAAATGACATTAATAGGACTCCTAAAGCTCAGGAAATAATGTCAAAAGTTAATAAATGGGACAGCATCAAATTAAAAAGCTTCTGTACAGCACAGGAAACAATCAGGAATGTGAAGACAGAACCCACAGAATGGGAGAAAATCTCTGCTAGCTACTCTTCTGACAGGATTAATATCCTGAATATGTAAAGAACTAAAAAAAACCCTTTACACTGAAAAATTAAATAACCAAATTAATAGACAAATTAAACAGACACTTAGAAGAAAGAATACAAATGGTCAACAAATATATGAAAACATGTTCAATATCATTAGCAATTAGGGAAATGCAAATCAAAACTATACTAAGGCTGGGCATGGTGGTGCACACCTGTAATCCCAGTGACTCAGAAGGTTGAGACCGGAGGATCGCAGTTCAAAGCCAGCCTCTGTCAACTGGCAAGGCTCTAAGCAACTTAGAAAGACACTATCTCAAAATAAAAAATATAAAAATGGCTGGGGATGTGGCTCAGTGTTTAAGTGCCCCTGGGTTCAATCCCTGGTACCAAAAACAAACAGAGTCCTGAGATTTCATCTCCCACCAGTCAGAATGGCAGTCATAAAGCACACAAATAATAGTAAACACCGAAGAGAATGTAGAGAAAAAGAAACACTTTTACACTGTTGGTGGGACTGAAATCAGTATGGAGGTTCCTTTAAAAACTAGGCATGGAACCACCAATATGATCCAGCAATACCATCTATAGTATTTATTCAAAAGAATTAAAGTCATCATATTACAGAGATACATGAATACTCATGTTTACAGCAGCACAATTCACAACAGGCCAAAGTATAGAACCAGCCTAGGTATCCTTCAATAGATGAATGGATAAAGAAAATGTGGTATATATACACAATGGAGTTTTATTTAGTCAAAGAAAAATGAAATTACATCACCTGAAGGAAAACGGACAGAACTAGAGACAATCGTGTTAATGAAATATGTCAAACTCAGAATGTTAGACTATGTTTTCTCTCATGCACGAAAGCTTAAGAGGACAAAGGAAATGAAAGATGGGGACAAATCTCATGAAAATCAAAAGGAGATCAGTAGAAGAAAGGACTCAAGGGTTGGAAGGTAGAAAGGGAGGGTGGAATGCTGAGGAGTGATACTGGCCAAATTATGTTGTTATACTGTACACTGGGTGCATACGCAAATAGGTAACAAATCGCAGCACGTACAACTACAATGCACTAATAAAATAAGAAAAAAAATAAGCATACACTTAAAAAGAAAAGATGGCTTCTTTCTTAAAACTGTAAGCTGGCCAGTCAGCATATATGGAGAACCTGCTTTAGGCAAGGTAAAAAGTCTATAACTAGAGGGAGAGAAGTACAACAATCAGGAAGATGAATAATAAACATCATCTTCATTACAATTTGCCCAATAGTTTCCAGAGTTTAGAAGTCTGAGGAACCCTTTTTAATTTAAAATCTCATGGTTTACACTGCCTCCATAACCCAGGATAAAAGATGTATGCATACGTAAACATATAAGTCTATGGATTATCAGGCTCAGTGAGATATCTCTACAAACTATGGACTGGAGATTGGTAAATACTTTTTAGAGTGTAACAGACAACAGATACAGAATCAACTGAAACATAAAGAGGTAAGCAAGCCCCTAGCATAAAAATGATTTAAAGGATTTTAGAAAAGCTCAACAAAAGTGGAAGTATATAAAAAGGTCCTTAAAAATAGGCAATATGATTGAGAAAGAGTGATGGCAACGCAGGAAATTCCAACCATATGAACAAAAGTATGAGCAAGAGTTAAGACATACCAGAGCTGGACTTCATGGCTCTTTGTATCATGCATTCCATCATGAATCTAAGGGAAGCCATGGAACCCTCATAAGAAATATGCATGTGTATTTCACAATCAGGGATTATGGTGCCATGATTATCACCTAGATTAGGGATCTTTCTTTCGATGTTTTTCAGGAAGACAAAAATCCCGATGGTGTCCAAAAGTATAAACTAAGGAAAGAACAAGAGATATGGCTACAATAAAGCTGCATTTTATTCCCTTACAAGAGTACTGGACCCACCAATCATTATAAAGAAAAGAGTAAAAGGATCAGTATTGTACTTGGAGGAAAAAAAAAAACGTCTAGAATTGTAGATAAGAACAGGATATTGGTGTGTAAGGAAGCACTGAGAACACAAAACCATTTAGGAGGAGTCTGAACTAGTCTAATCTATATGCAATGTGCAACTTGATTAGGGAGATGTCCTCTGGTGCACAGAAAAAGCTATACATCAGGGAGCTAGTACAAACAGCAGAATCCACCAAAGTAAGAGAGATAAGGAGGATTAAAAGTCCATAATTAATAGCTATAGGAAATCCAGAGGGGAAGAAGACAAAGCACTCTATTTGGCTATTTTAAGTTTGAGACGTCAACCTGTCGTATAAAAGGTTAAACAAGGTTAAGGATGCTTGAGAGAAGAAAGGCTGGGTCTAGTTTTAGTTCTTCTTGAATGAAAAAGGTGAATAGAGTGTGCAACATAGAGCTCACAGGGAAAACACACACAAAATGTGTCCTATTTGCAGATGAAGTAGCTTAGAAGTCTTGTACCTGATGGCTTCTTACACTCACAAATAGCACAGAAGAGAACATTAGGGAAATGCAAATAAAAACCACAATGAGACATCATTTCATACTCATTAATGCTAGTATTAAAAAATAACAGAGTGAAAATAACAAGTGTTGTTGGTAAGAATGTGCAGAAAAGGAACCCTTGAGTGATACTAGTGGGAATGTAAAATGGTACAGCCACTATGGAAAATGATGTGGCAGTCCCTCAAAAAAAAATGAAATATACAATTATTTTATAACTTAGCAATTCTACTTTTGGGAATATGCCCCAAAGAACTGAAAGCAGGGATTCAACAGCTATTTGTATACCAATTCTCTCATACCGCATTATTCGCAAACAACCCATATGTCCACAGACAAATGTACAGATAAACAAAATGTGGTATGTACTTAAAATTGAACATTTAGCCTTAAAAAGGAAGAAAACACTGACACATACTACAGTGTGGATGAACCCTGAAGATATTGTGCTGAGTAAAATGAGATAGTCACAAAAGGGCAAATATGCACCTAGTCAAAATCAGTAACAAAAATAGAATGCTGGTTATCAGGACTAGGGGGTGGGAGGAATGGGGAGTTATTGTTTACAGGTGCAGAGTTTTAACTTAGGAAGGTATGAAAATTTTGAACATGTCTGATGGTGATGGCTAAACAATGTGTAAATAACACCACTGAACCATATTCCTAAAAATGGCAAATTTTATGGGGTGTGTGTATGTATGTGTATATATATATTTGTTTCTTTTTTTAAAGAGAGGGACGGGGGCTGGAATGGTTGCTCAGTGGTTACTGTGCTTGCCTGGTATGCATGAGGACGTGGATTTGAACCCCAGCATCATGAACACAACAGTGTTGGAGCAACGAAAGTCACATGAAAAACTAAAATTGATTATTTCTCTTTCACTGTCCCTCTTACAAAAAAAAAAAATATGTCATTGTTCCGACACTCAGTTGTGTATGTGGTGCTGGGGTTGCCTCCCACATGCCACGCAAGCGTGATACATACAGCTAAGCCACCGCTCTAGCCCCAACATATATATTTTATCATGATTTTAAAGGAGTGGTGTGACACTGAGCAAAAGGCAAGCATGTGTGAAGTAAAGGAGTCAGACAGCCCACAAAGCCAGAGTCAGCCAGTAATCTGAGCCAGATGCTACCAATCATGGTCAATGCCATTAACCAGAGGACAAACTCCATACTGCACTAAGTGTGGAAAGAATGTCAAAACATGTATCAGCATTTTCAACCACATCCTGTACAACAGCAATACCCAGCACATTATATTCATGTGTGAAGTATATTGTGATTACTATATAAGTAGGCTGATTAAGAGGGAAATGGATTATAAAACATCTCCTCCTTCTGCCCTACTTCAGAATCATTGATGTGGCAGATAAACTTGCCCTAGTCTCAATTCTCTCCATCAACAACTCTACAGTTTCATTCTCACTCACACAACCAAGTCAACTTAAAGACCACACTGTGTGGCTCCTTAGAAACATTTTCAGAGTGCTTCCAATACGCTAGATACAATGCCAGGGCAAGAGCATGTACATGTGACACATCTTAAACTTATTCTGTAGGAAATTAAGTTACCAGTTTTTTATCACATGACTGTTTGTTCTCACGATAGGCTCTTTTCCAACATGTGAGGTTTTTACGCTAATGGATAAGCCAGTGCTTTTACTATTGACACTCTTCTTATCCAGTTCTGCATGAGACTAGGTTTGGCAAAAAGGTTTTATCACCAATAGAATTAGGAGATAGAAAAGTATTATTAGCAGTATTGGCACTGCTAATAATTTCGGTTTTAAGAGAAAAATGAAAACGATAGGACAATGATGATGACCCCTCCATTCACATTTTACTCACTAAACTATGAACAAAATATAATACTTGTACCTGATGGAACAGGTAGGATAGGGGAATAGTTAAAAATGATACAGAAGTTTTATTAGCAAGTAGTTGTAAATGGAAAACAGATTTTAAAATTAAGTATTTACATCAATTGGAGAGAAGTCAATGAAACATTTTTTTGGCTTTCATCAGAGTTATGGCTCTTTAGCTAAAAAAATAAAATAAAAGTTTTCTTTTGTCCATAGTACTGCCCTGACAAGCAGAATATTCAAAGTTCTAGTGTATAATGAAACATGTGTATAATGAACATGGAATAATAAAAGTTACTTAAGAAATGCAGGACCTATCTAGGTAAACTTTTCATTCCTATCATGAAGCCTAAGTAATGATCTCTTATAATGATCTAAACCACACCCACGATGTGTTCCCAACAGTCTGAAAATAGAGTGATACATATTTTCAGCAGAAAGGGAAATGTATTTTGCTTCTGGCAGTGCTTCTGCTACTGTTTATATATGAACACCCTAATAATACAGCTCACGGGTACGCCCAGCCTTCCCAACACAGAGGGTACTTACTTCCTCTCCAACTGTCTCAAGAGTTCCAGCCAGTTACAAGGCTGAACAAAAGGAAGCAAAGACCCACCATCCGGACATGGAAGCCAACGCTTGAGTCAAAGTCTTCTCATGAAAGCAGACTGCAACTAAGCAGATGTGTGTGGTTGTTCTAAATCCTTAGTCCCTTATGTCTTTTTGTTTTGCTGCAAAATGGAGGCAAACTTTAAAAGGATGTATATTTCTTTGGGAAATGAAGATGGAGTTAGAGATAAACTATTTCTTCTGAGCTTCAGCTAATGAGGTCTCACTGCCTGCCCAACTCCATAGATGGGAAGCAGCTTATGCTCCTCCATAAATATTTTCAATTGATGTACACAATACTGTTGCAAATCTTTTAACCATCCAGCTGATACTCTGAATTACTAGCACAAAATATGCTATGCATAAATTATCAGGAACATGAAGAATTATGTTACTATTAGCAGTCAGTTTTTTCTTCGTATCCAAAGTTAGGAAATCAGGAAAACAGAAGTAGCCCTGGCTAACATAGTAAATCCTAGAGTTGCAAATTTAATCATGCGTTGGACCCCCTACTCGTTTTGGTACACTAGTTTTCAGTAGGTTTTTGATTCTTGATATCCTCTAGGAATGCTCATCATGACAAAAATTTAGCTTGCAAACCTCTCATCACTCACTGACATGTCAGCACTAGCTTCTTGAAGGACAGTGGGAAAATTGAGCATATTCCTTTTTCAGCCTATGATTCATAGTTATCAACCACTTACAAAATGAGAAGGCATGCACGCATTATGAAAGAAGAACCAAGGGATTGTCATATGCAGAGGAAGAGAAACGTATATGTGTAGATAGTTTTCTTTGGTCACCCACCTCTCTGTCCACCTACTGAAGTTTAATTATTTAGAGTTTTTTTTTTTTGGGGGGGGGAAGGAGCTTAGATTTTGGTAATGTTGGGGATCAACAATGATGCAAGAGCTAGTTAATCTTAGAATAAAGACCATGCACTCAGCTTCAGGAAAACCTCAGGACAAAGTCTGGATGCAGAAGAGCTTCCATGAAACTAACTATACAGATCTGACAAAGGAAGCAGATCAGAATGCAGCATAAGCCAAAAAAAGTACCAGTATATAATACAGAATGAGGATTCTGAAGCTCGTTTACAGTGAATTATTAAGCTGTCATGGGAGGGAATGGAGTTGTAAATATGGAATGCCAAAGTAAAAGACTTACAATATGAACCGTACGATTCCTGCCACATTTTATCTGTGTACACAGATCAAACATATCAATACATTAAACACAATTTATGTAACATGAGGCTCATGAATCCAAACTTAAAATATTAATTTATTCAATAAACAAATACGTATTGAAGTTTTAATATGAATTAGAGATGTTCTGAGTGCTCAGGTACATTAATGAACAGATGAAAAATGACAAAATCCTTTGTATAAAAAAGTAAACTACAAGTAAGTGGAGTGAAAATATGCACATGATCATTTATAAATTTAACTGATACATGTACCCAACACACTTTTCCTCTATTGATTTTTTTTTAAGAGAGGGACAGTGTGTGTGTGTGTGTGTGTGTGAGAGAGAGAGAGAGAGAGAGAGAGAGAGAGAGAATGAATATGAATCTTTTTTAATTTAGCCTTTCACGTGGTCCTTGTTGGTCCAATGCTTCACTGGGGTTCGAACCCATGTCCTTGAGCATGCCAGGCAAGCACTGCAACCACTGAGCCACTGCTCCAGTCCTATTATTAAAATTTTTATTGGCTCTTTTTTAGGTATACATGACATAAGATTACACAATGGTACAATTATAGAAGCATGGAATTTAACTTGTTCTAAATCAGTCTCCGGTTTTTCCCCTTCCTCTCACTCTCTCTTTTTTTTTCTTACTTGACAATAGGATATACATTGACATAGTTATAAAAGCTTGGAGTGAGCCTTCTTTTAACCCAGCTCCCAGGATTTCCCCTTAACTCCCCTTTCTCCTTCCCTAACCTGGTACTTACTAGATATCCTTGACAATAGGATAAACATTGGCATTTTTATAAAAGCATGCTATATGATTTATTCTAGTTCCCATTATTCCCACTCACCCACTTGCATCCCTGTTCTCTTCCCTCAACTCTACTAGTCTGTTTTTTTTTTTAATTTAGTGACTCATTGATACACATGTTGATTAGATTCACTATATGTTCATATATGAACATGAGAAAGTTAAGTGTGATTCCTTTCATGGACTTTCCCTATTTCATTCCTCCTTCCTCTATTTTCCTTCCCCTTTGTCTTTTCCTCTGTTCTTATCAGAGAGAACATTTGACTTTTGGTTTTCCGAGACTGGCTTATTTCTCTAATCATGATATCCTCCAGTTCCATCCATTTGCCTGCAGATGATATAATGTCATTCTTCCTCATGGCTGGGTAATACTCCGTTTTGTGTATATGCCACATTTTCTTTATCCATTCATCAGTTGAAGGACACCTTTGTTGGTTCCACAGCCTAGCTATTGTGAATTGTGCTGCTATGAATATTGAAGTGGCTGCATCACTGTAGTATGCTGATTTTAGGTCCTTCAGATATATACCAAGGAGTGAGTGGGATGAATGGGTCAAATAGTGGATCCATTACTAGGTTTGTTTTTTGTTTTTTTTTTTTCAGTCCCCATACTGCTTTCCAGAGTGGTTGGACCAGTTTGCATTCCCACCAACAATGTGTAAGCGTACCCTTTACCCCACATCCTTGCCAACATTTATTGTTAGTATTCTGATTATTGCCATTCTAACAGGAGTGAGGTGAAATTTCAGGGTAGTTTTAATTTATATTTCTCTAATTGCTAGAGATGTTGAACATTTTTTCATATATTTGTTGACCATTTGTATTTGTTCTTTTGAGAAGTGTCTGTTCAGTTCTTTTGCCCATGTATTGATTGGGTTATTTGGGGATTTGGGGGGGGGGTGTTTAGTGTTAAGTTTTTTGAATTCTTTGTATATCCTGGATATTAATGCCCTGTCTGAGGTGTAGGAGACAAAGACTTTTTCTCATTATTTAGGTTCTCTTTTCATGCTCTTGTTTTGTTTGCTGTGAGGAGGCTTTTCAATTTGATGCTATCCCATTTATTGATTCTTCCTTTTATTTTTTGTGCTTCAGGGGTCTTGTTTAGGTAATCGGTTCCTGAGCCAACACCTAACACACCTATTTTTTTAAACACTGATAGAAGATATTGAAATTCAAACCGATTTTGTAAAAATAACTGAAGAACACTAATTAATGATGGAAGGAAGGGAACAAAAGAACAAAGAAAGGAATAAATTAATTATGGGAGAGAACCTGTTAAAAGCCATGCAACAAAATGAATTTATATGTTGTCATTTTCTTGTTCAAAGTGTCATAGAAGGAATTCCTACAGAAAGAAGTGATCAAGGTAAAACTTTAAGGTTTCTTCCAATATAAAAAGCTTAAGATAGAAAAATAAAACATGTATATATAAATAAAAGTTGGCATACATACTCATGTAGTAAAAGGAATTGGTCAACTCAAAGAAGAGGCCTAGATTAGCAAGAATAAGCATGGACTTTGAAAAAGTATGATCTGGGTTTATATTCTATCACTGATTACATATGAGGTGTGAAACATTAGGAAAATTATTGGCTATCCAAATATGATTTTGTATATGTAAAATGAGACAAAGATTAGGAATGTAAACAATGTCTATGCCTCATAGCCATTCCCTTCTAATTCAGACCACAAAACCATCTGATAGTGCCTAGACTACCATAACAGAAGCCCAAATGATTCCCAGACTGCCAGAATGATTTTATAAAAACAAACTGAGAAGTACAGCATCCTTTCTGTGGCTGTCAAGGACCCTGCTATTTCTGGCCCACCTATGGTTCTTCTTACACTACTCCTTGATTGCTGCTCAGTATGCTCCTGGATCCATCAGGATGGTCCTGTCAGTTCTTTTCCTTTCTCAGCAACTCTGTATTTGGTGTTTGGTCTTCCTAGAATACTTCCCTTGGTATAGCTGGTTATCTTTTCATCCTCTGGAGATCAGCAGTTTTTTTGAAATGAATAAAATTTTATTCAAAGTAACTTATTAAAAATTCTTCCACATTTTCCACTGGCACATTATAGTTAGACATATTTATGGAATTTGTTATTACCTACTCATACATGCATGCAATATAATAATATATTTTGGCCAATATCACTCTCCAGCATTTCCTCCTCCCTCCCTATCACCCACCCCTTGATCCCTTTCCTGTACTGACGGTGATAAACTTTTTAAATATCAGTACTTCAGAAACAAGACCCTCTAGACAGGTGCAGTGGTGCACGCCTGTAATCCCAGTGGCTGGGGAAGCTGAGGCAGGAGGATCCCAAGTTCAAAGCCAGCCTCAGCAACTTGGCAAGGTCCTAAGCAATTTAGTGAGACTTTGTCTCAAGAAATTTAAAAAGGGCTGGGGATGTGGCTCAGCAGTTAAGTGCTCCTGGGTTCAATTCCTAGTTTTTTAAAAAAGGAAAAGAAAAAAACTACCCCTCTAGCAGAAGACTGTTTAAATCTTCCCATTTGTTCTGACACAGAACCCTACTCACGTAGGGTGAGTCAAACTTAGAACAGTGGGTATTTACATACCATTTTTTAATTTGTCTATAAGCTAAGAAGATACTGGGCCTATTGGACCTAACACCATGTCTGGTACTTAACATATATTTAATATGGAATAGGTAACTTAACATATATATTTTTAAACATATATATCTCTCAATGACACTGTCTTATCTTCAAAGTAAAGGAACCAACACCAAAAATCTCCATACCATTTCAAACTGGAAACAAGGTATTTTCAAGACTCCTAGTTTAAAAGTTTCTAATAAATAAATGTTTTCTTTAAAAAAAAAAACCCAAAAAACAAAAGAATGACTTTCCTGTGAAGTATAGTTTTCTCTACTGAGAATCTTTCATTATGTAATGGCAATATGGCAAAAATAATACAAACATATTTATAAGATGTAGCCTTGAAAAATAATGTCTTTGCTATTCAAGTTCTTCAGGTTCCTCACTATAGCTCAAGAGAACCCTCAAGTTCTTCATATGAAAATGGGGTAAAAGGTAAAAGTGACTGCCTGACAAATAAGTCTCACATGAAATAATGTATATGAAAGAACTTCTTTAAAATATGAAATAGCCTCTCTGAGGCCAATGAGATTGTACTGATTCAGTTCCACTCATAAAGACTGTCAGGCCCAGCTATACTAGAAGATTTTATATTTTAGCATTATTTTGAATATGATTCCCTTGTGACACACAGAAAAAGATTTTTCTCCTCCCCTCTCCATCCCATCCCAATAAATCATAAAGCATCACGCAAATAAAGTTCCTAAAAATTAGGCTCTTGTTGTGTGTGTGTGTGTGTATACATATATATACACATACATATATATATATTGTGCGCGCGCGCACGCGCATGTGTGTACACACACACAAAAAAACTTTAAAACACTGTGATCTATCAGAGGAAATTACATTTCAGAGAAGCTAAAACATAGTGTCTTGGAACAAGTTCAAAGCACAAAGTTACCAAAAGCAGTTAGCCCATGATTCTCAGGTCAAACTACCACTGAGAATGATTATGGAGGGACAATGACAACACTGCAGTAGGAATCACACCTCTATCTGCTGCCTTTCCCAAAACAAGGTATTTCACTGGCGTCTGTGTCTAGAGCCTTCTAAGCTAATTCCTGAGCCTAACTAAAGAACAAAACAAGGGAGTCTCAAGTAATTAACTGGATAGAATACATCAGTACAAACAGCTCCAGCATTTTTTTTGGCCAGGGCAATACATTACCACTTTTTTGTCTAAAATCACTCCTTCCAATCCACACCCTCACATGTTCAGATACTGAGGTCCTTTTGGCATCTATGAAACACTTGGTCGGCTTCCAATTTCCCCTGCCTTTGCCAGAAAACCACTAAGCTTCCAAAAAGTGCTCCCTAAGTTGTCCAACATTCCCAGACTCCCATCTTACAAGTTAGAGGAGTTTTACTATTTTTAGATTCAAGGATGCCTTCTGTGAGCAATTAGTTATCCTGAGTCTCCACCCCCATCCTGCTGAGGCACCCACATCACTAATGCTGGGAAGACAAACAAATACACCTATCAACAGTCAGAAGCCTACATGTGAGAAACAGTGAAATCAAGCCAGAAAGGCAGCCTTGCCACTTTAATAAATAGATCAACTAAAAACATAAATATGTCTGTCTTCTATCTTTCCCCTCAGGAACTGAGAGCAACATAGAAAAGACCTGGACAAATGACAGAAAGACAGAGATCAAGAGAAGGAGGGAGAGAGAGAGACTGACAGAGAAATAGATTCAGACCAGCAGGAATGACACAGGCAGAGAAAAACACATCCAGGAATGAACAACTCTGAGGCTGAATTTCTCAGTCAGTGAGATTTTCAAAAGTACGAGGTTCTCCTGAGCACAGGAAACCATTTTAAAGTAGGTAAAATTACCTTACAAAAGTTAAGTGTTTTGATGATGATTCTTGAACATCAATGTCTCTATTCACATACTCCTTTAAGAACCTCTAACTCACCCCCCTTGCCTTCCCCTGCTGGCACAGGCTTTCTCAGCCTTCCAATATGGGAAGGTCAGAGACACTAGCCCTGGACTCAAAGAGAGAAAATAGCGTAGAAAAGGTTTCAGAATGCATCAGGCATTGCCTCCTCTTACCTTCAGCAAGACCACATCTACAGTCCTGTCCACTTTGGAGATGTCACACAGGCTGTAGCGCCTCTTGTGCCGTTCATACATTTTTGCCCAGATGCAGAAGAGCAAACCACAGGAGAGCAGGAAAAGTATACCCACTGTTAATTAGGGGACAAGTATGCTCACATAAGTCCAAAGCTCCAAATTTCACGCGGTGGGTGTGAGATCTCTGTTGTCCAGATACCTCTACATAGAATACTCTCGAAGTGTCAACAATCAATTAAAAAAAGGCAATCAGAATTCAACTTCTTGAACTGAGTAAAAACTTTCTGGCAATTTCAGAGTTCTGAGATGCGTTTATAATTTATAATAGAGACAATAAATGCCTCAAGATCCCCATCATGCAGCTCTTGATTAAAAGAAAAACACATACCATTTCCATCATGACCAATAACTCCAGTAGAAAAATTAAGAAAGAACTGTCTGAGCATAACGGCTGACATACGTGGGGGAAAAAATCCAAAAGCAAGTAATAAAAATCCAGTATGTACTTTGCCAAGAAGAAAGAAGAAGAAGAAGAAGAAAAAAAAAAAAAACCAGGACTCTATTTCAAAGGAATGACTTGAGAAAATTCATTCAATTGTTCTTCCTTAAAACAAGATAAGAAAACCCAATTTTTCCCTATGGGGGAAAGAAAAAGCTAGAGATGTTTTTCAAAGTAACAAATCTTCAGAGTCTTTCTCTTGTTCACCAAAAGAGCAGGATTTGGTTTTGATTTAAGTTGAAAATATTGAGGACAGCAGAGCAAAAAGGAAAAAAGAAGGCTCCTCCTGCTATACTCCCCTCCCTTCAGCGCCAGCCCTTCCCTGCCTGCCCCCCCCCCACTCCCACCCCGCCCTT
>PVKS010030174.1:0-24650 GCA_004027875.1 Aplodontia rufa | reverse complement strand
TGTCCGCTCTCACCACTTTTATTCAATATTGTTCTTGAGACCCTAGCTGGAGCAATTAGGCAAGAGAAAGAAATCAAAGGGATAAAAATAGGAAGAGAGGAAGTCAAACTCTCTCTTTTTGCTGATGACATGATCCTGTATCTGGAAGATTCAAAAAACTCCATCAGTAAACTGCTTGAACTCATAAATAGATTTAGCAAAGTGGCAGGATACAAGATCAACATGCATAAATCAATAGCTTTCCTATATACTAATAATAACAGGACTAAAGAAGAACTCAAGAAATCAGTTCCTTTCAAAATATCTTCGAAAAAAGTAAAATATTTGGGAATCAACCTAACAAGGGAAATCAAAGATCTCTTTAATGAAAACTATCAAACATTGAAGAATGAAATCCAAGATGACCTAAAAAGATGGAAAGATGTCCCATGCTCATGTTGATAGGCAGGATTAATATAATAAAAATGGCCATTCTACCAAAAGATTTATATAGATTTAAAGGTATCCCTATCGAGATACCTATGTCGTTCTTTACAGGCATAGAAAAAGAAATTCTCAAATTCATTTGGAACAATAAGAAACCAAGAATTGCCAAAACACTACTAAGCAAGAAAGATGAAACAGGTGGTTTTGCCATTCCAGATCTAAAACTATACTATTGAGCCATAGTAACAAAGACAGCATGGTACTGGTATCAAGACAGGGAAGAAGACCAATGGAATAGAATAGAAGACCCCGAAACAAATCCTCAAGTCTTTAAACATCTGATTTTTGACAAAGGGGGACAAAATATTACATGGAGATGTGACAGCCTCTTCAACAAATGGTGCTGGACAAACTGATCATCCACCTGCAGAAAATTGAAATTAGACCCATATCTTTCTCCTTGCACAAGAATCAAATCAGAATGGATCAAGGAGCTTGGTATTAAACCAGCTACGTTGCTACTGATAGAAGATAAATTAGGTCCAACACTTCAACATTTGGGAGTAGGCAAAGACTTTCTCAACATGTCTCCAAAAGTGAAGGAAGTAAAGTAAAAAATCAGTGAATGGGATGCCATAAAGCTAAAATGCTTTTGTACTGCCAAGGAAACAATCAAAAGAGTCAAGAGGTTTCCTATGGAAATGGAGAGAATCATGGGCTATGATTTCTCTGACAAGGGTCTCATATCCAGAATCTATAAAATCCTCAAAAATGTCAACTACAAAAACACCAACAGCCCAATTAATAAATGGGCCAAAGAGCTAAATAGAAACTTCTCACCAGAGGACATTGATCAAGCCAATGAATACATGAGAAAGTGCTCTAAATCTCTAGTAATCAGAGAAATGCAAATGAAAACCACATTAAGATATCAACTTATGCCAGTCAGAATGGCAAAAATGAAGAAAATAAACAATAATAGATGCTGGAGGGGCTGTGGAGAGATAGGCACACTAACACACTGTTGGTGGAGCTGCAGACTGGTACAGCTCCTCTGGAAAGCAGTGTGGAGAATCCTTAAAAAACTAGGGATGGGCCCACCATATGATCCTGCTATTCCACTCCTGGGTATCATTCCAGGGGACTTAGAATTAGCACATTATGGTGACACAGCAACATCTATGCTCATAGCAGCACAATTTACTATTGCTAGGCTATGGAAACAACCCAGATGTCCCTCACTGGAAGAATGGATCCAAAAACTGTGGTACATTTATACCATGGAATTTTACACAGCAATTAGAAACAATGATATTGCAGCCTTTGAAGGCAAATGGATGGCTATGGATGAGATCATGCTGAGTAAAGTCAGCTTAACCCAGAGAACTAATGGTCGATTGTCTCCACTCCTCTGTGGAGGTGGGGACTAGACTCTGAACAGTGAGAAAGTTGGTCTATTAGGATGTGTTAAATCCAGATAAGATGTAATGTTATACAACCTAATACTTTTTTAGAGATATTGTGGGAAGGGGAAGGATAAGGGAATGTAATTGGGAGGGCACTCCTGGGGGTAATTGTAATATCCAGAATCTATACACATTTGATATTATTTTGTTAAAAACTTGTATGGTTGTTCAAAAATAAAAAATAAAAAAAGAATTATAAATTATAAATAGTCAAAATAAGTAACACTGAATTAAATAGTCTGCTTTGGAACCTCCTCAGAAAATTCCCTGCTAATTTAATTGTCCAGTTTGGCTATTCATGTCTGCAGTTTCCTTTAAATTCTGTTTTTCCTATTCTTTTTTTTTTTTTTTTTGAGGAACGAAAGTTTATTCTGGCTGACATTTTTAGAGATTCAGACCATGGTCAGTTGATTCCATTGCTCTGGGCCCAAGATGAGGCAGTACATCTTGGCATAAGGGCATGGTGGAAGAGTGCTGCTTCATTCATGCTGGCCAGGAAGCAGGATGAGGCCCACACCCCCAAAGGGTAGATGTACCCATTCAGTGCACACCCCCAGTGATTGCCTCCTAAAGTCTATCAGTTTCTCAAAATATTATTTCTATAGATAGAACATCTGCAACATTATAAACATTTGCAGAATAAGTCTTATTAAAGAAACATATTACAAGACATCTGTAATATATTTGGTTAAATAAAATAAATGCAAGCATCTTTTAAAGTAGTTTGATTTTCTAAGATCTTTCACTGAGAATCTGAAGAGATAATTATTTGATTTATTTTAACTGATGCCTACACTATATAAAATGTGTAAAACTTCATAGATTTACTTGATAAAATTTTGCTATATATATATACACATATATATATGTGTGTGTGTATATATATATATATATATATATATGTATATATATATATATATATATATACAGTTCAATACATATTGAATTTTACCTGAGGCCCATCCATTATGAAAGACATTTAATAGCCTGGGTTATTTCAGCCAGTCTGAGTTGACCACACGGTTATCTGCACGTCTGCTTTAAGCATGATGATATGTCATGGCCAAGGTTACAGATAAATGGGGTTTTTAATCATGAATGTATGAAATGTATTAGAGGCAGGTTGCTTGCATCAGCATGTCAGTGTTGGAGAATAACTGGAAATTTGCTTGGTTTTGATAGAGCTGGGAGTGTTTCCACTTTTGAAGCTGATCAAGAAGCTCTGAGGCATCTCACCATAAGAGATTCCTACCATAAGATGATTTTGAGTTTGCTGACCATATGGGCTCCAATACCTCAGAGATAAAATGTGTCTTATGAGTCCCTATGGTCTAAGAAGAAAGAAGACTGTACCTGCTATCTGCAGACTGCTGTCATTACATGTCCTTTCTTGCTGTTCCTCTTTTGTAAATAAAAACTCTTTGAGTCTTGTGAGTCCTCCAAGCAATCAAACATACAAGGCAATTACTGCAAAATTAATGCAAATGTAAACAAGGAAGCCCAATAAACAACAAAAAATGTAGAAGCAAAGTAGAATTGAAGAACAATGATGTGATTACAAAACTAGCTTGCTGCTGTGGATTGGCTTAGGGGCATTTAAAAGCATATGGGTATCAACCAGGATATGTAAATTAAGGAGAGGAAAATTAATGTGAGGAAAAAGAGGTGTTATTTAAAGCTTTATTCTAGAAACCTGGATAGGAAATTTTTAGTTGAATTTCGTGGCGATGTGGTATAAATGAAATTAATTGAATTAGAGGCTTATAGTTCAACATTGGTTTTTCTTAAAGAATTTAACTAAAAATATTTTGACTATGAAAGAAAGTGAATAGGACATCACTGACCTTTTAGAATTCCTTCTAGTGATTCCTCTATAGATCTTTTATTTTCCAATGTGTTTGCACATTCATCTTTATTTATTCTTAATTACATAGTCCCAAGCACTCAGTGCTATTTAGTGACTAATATTGCCATGCACAATTCAGTTTAGGTAACTCATTCATTGTGAAATTATTAGAGTGTAATTCCAACTAGGGATTTCTGCGTTTCTGTTTTGGACCCTAATTTAGGAAATCAGTAAAGGGAAAAACAAGCTCCTTTGCTTTTTAGTGCATCTTTTCACTTAATCTTTGCTATGGTCCGAACTGTGTTCCCCCTCAAATCATATGGTGAATCTCTAATTCTCAATCCGATGGAGATGAGTTTTTTAGGAGATAGGTGGAATTAGAGAAGATCATGGGAGTGGGACATGATGGTGGGATTCCTGACTTTCAAAGAAAAGGGAGAGAAACAGAGAGATGAGAGAAGGAGAGAGGTGTTTTTTTTCTTTTTTCTTGTTTTTCTCTCTCTCTCTGTCTCTTTGTCTGGCATGTGGGGATAGAATTAAGCCATACATAACCTAGGAAGAGAGCACATGCTAGATCCTAACAATGTTGACAGCCTGATTATAAACCTCCAACTTACAGACCTGGGAGAAATAAATTCCTATTGATTAAATAACAAGTCGATGGTATTTTGTTACGGCAGCCTGAGCTAAGACAATCCTTTTTATGTGCTCCCTGTTAATGTGGTTTCTCATGTAGAAAGAATTTGTATATGAGTTCCAGGGGCTCTAGGAAACATTGGTCATGACTAGAATGCTAGTATGCATCAATTATGACAAATATAGAACTACTGATAATTCATTTACATAATGCTTGCTAAGAAACAAGAGATGATAGTTATAGTAAGCTTGACCTAATAATGACTTTGCTCTTTTATCTTAAAACCCTATTAAATAAGATATATTGTATATTAAACATCATAGGGTAAGGTCTTAATTATTCTTATTTTTTAAAATTTGGTACTGGGGATTGAACCCAGGCACACTTAACCACTGAGCAACATCCCCAGCCCTTTTTCTTTTGAGATCAGGTCTCACTAAGTTGATTAGAGCCTAATTTGCCAAGGCTCGCTTTGAGCTCACAATCCTGCTTTAGCATCCTAAGTCCCCAGGATTAAAAGTGTGTGCCACCATATCTGGCTAAGGTTTCAAATAGTCTGTAAAAAAATCCTACAACATTTTTATTTGGACTGAATTTCATGAATAAGTTAATCTGTAGGGTTCCGACTTAATTTCTTTCTATTATACTCTTTTTTTTTTTTTTTTTAGAGAGAGAGACAGAGAGAGAAAAAGAGAGAAACAATTTTTTATTTAGTTTTTCATGTAGCTTTCATTGCTCCAAGACTTCGAGACTTGGTTGTGTATGTGGTGCTGGGGTTTGAACTCGAGAACTGGCACATGCTGGGCAAGCGCTGTAACCTTGGAGCCACCGCTCCAAACCTTCTACTGTACTCCTGATGTAGAGAGGAACATTCCTGATATTTAGTGGTGGATACTGAATTTGACAGCCCTGTTAATTCTCTTATTTATTCTAACATTTCATTGATTCTGTGAGTGAGCTATTTTTGTGACAATTTCCCTTCTGGTATTCATTCTTATTTCTTTTCTTTGCCTAGAGAAAATCTTACTGTTGATAATGTTGACTTCATTTTATTTTTAAATAACCTTTGAGGGAATATATCTATAATAAAATGTAATATCTACTATAGGTTCTCTTTTATTTGTTTCCTTTTCTTCTCTTTCTTCATTTTTGACTTTTTAAAGTAAATTTTGTTAAAGTTCAACATGTTATTTTTGCCATAAAAGGACTTTTATTTTGTTAAATATTTATTTTGACTCTATTGAGATGACATGTTATCCCTTTAGTACATTAATATAAAATATATTGATAGTTTCAATATTACTTCTATCTTTACATTTCTGCAATAAATTTTTGCTGTTTCTCTAATTTACAAATTCCTAAATGGATTATAATTAAATAACATATTGATAGTTAATACATAATTTTCCTAAGTGTACAAACAGGTTGCTTTATTTTTATGTGCAAATTGAAGTTTTTTTCTTACACTTTTAATAAATGCTTTTGCAATCAAAGCTTTAATTTATGCTAAAATGGAATAGGGAGATTTACTCTATATCTATACTAAATATATGATATTTAGAATTTTTGAAATTCTACATAATTGATCATTAAATTTGAACAGCAAAACTTTTTGTGAAATTTAAATTTTGCAAGTCACCTAATTATTTTATTGTGTGTTTATTTCTTATTATAGCTTAATAGTTAATAGTTTTCTAGTAATGTGTTATCTAATAATTTAGATTTTTCTAATTTATTCATATGTAATCTTACAAAATAATTACTATTCAAATACAATATCTCTCCTTGCTGCTTTTACATTGCTATTTTAAATTTTGTTTTCAAAACTTATTTTTTTCATTCATGATAAATATGTTTTTTGTTTATACAAAAGTTCATTTAAGCCCCCACAATTTTTATGTGTTTTACATTCCGTTGACTTATGGATTTAATCATATTGTTCATTGCCTTTTTTTTTAATGTCTTCATATTTTCCAAGTTGTTGAGGAAAGTATTTGTCTTATTTCAGATTTTTTCCCCCGCAGACACAGATCAAATGGCAACATCTCAGTTGGGAGAGAGGATATCCTTCCTTTTTCCTGCCATTTTATCAGATTTTTAAAAAATATGTCTTTATATGAAATCATAACAAAGCTTTAATTACTATAAAACCATTAAGGTTCAAAGACCACACACACTACAATGTCAATTGACATTTCCAGCTGATCAGTTTTCCAGTATCTCTTCACACCACAAAACCTATGAGTGACCTGTAGAACCTGCAGATCATTCTCTTTAGCTGAGAAAAAGAAGTGTAACACAAGCCCTCCGCTGAGCCCTGTCCTGAATTCACAGAATCCAGGAATCCAGGAATTAAAATGAAGTGGTTTTGTTTTAAACCACTATATTTCTGGATACTTGGTATATTAATTGGTAATGGGTGTAAGGAATTTAAATAATAGAAACTTAAAATATGTAATATTGACTTTGGGTCTGAGTATCTGAGATGCTAGAGGGATCTGGAGCAGGACTTTGGATGAAACCCAATTCAATGTGTGTGTTGGAGTAAATTTAATAGAAAGCAAAAATGGAAGTAAAAGATAAATAAAACCCAGTATAATAATATATAGCGACACCAGAGTTTTCACCTATGAGAATGTGAAAAAAATTAAACTTTACCAGATGAATAGATGTGTCTGACTGAAGATATTTACAGGATGTTGAAAGCTTCAATGTTTTTCTTCTAACTGAGTTTCATAAGATACTAGAGATGTGCTGAAGGAAAAATTATTCAATTATCCAGAAGAATAATATAGAAGAATAAGGTTAGTTGGGTTAGAAAATAAAACTATGCATCATCCTAACTCTCTCCCAGCAGAAATTTCCTAACTTAGAAAAGGCTTTGGGCTACAGAGGAAATCACAATTGTTTCCAGTAACATTCTTTAGCTAAGGATGAAGCCAAAGGTTTACTATAAAACCCATGTGAACCTCAGAAAAATTTAAAATGGTAACTGGTAAATTATATCCATCATACAAAGGCCTTTTGAGGTTTGGCTCTGAAAACTCAGGGGGTGAAAATTCAAAGAGCTTCAAAGATTTTCTAGTGTTTTGTCCTATAGTAGCCTCACAAGGAGCCCAAGGTAGAGAAAGACTTCTAATTTAAAAAATGTGCATATATGGCTGCTGTTTATTAGAGTGGATCATAAATTGATTTATAAAAAATCGCACATAGTTTTAGAAGGACCTGTAGAATCTTAGATGGAAAAGGACAGAAACAGATACTGAGTAAAGACCTTTAGATCACTGCAATTTGGGACAGGAGGGGAAGGAAGTGGGCTTAGAAAATACTCAATTGTAGAAACAGTTATTTATTATTGAAAGCAAGGAAGAATTAATGAGTAGAACCGACAATATCAGAGGGCTGAGACAAGAATCTTTGGAGTTACTCACAGACAGCAGTCATCAGGTCTAATAACACAGGACCCACTTGTATTTCAGATGCGCTGTGGAATGGTTATAGCAGTTGTTTTTGTTTTAAACAAGAGGGCTTGCTGCAGTTACCCTATGCCTGCACCTCCACTGTAGACTGTGAATGTGCAGCAGGTAATTGTAATCTTTGTTCACTGATCACAGTAATAGAGCAACTGCATCTGACAAGATGTGGCATCTCTAGGGCCAAAATTTCAATGCTGAAGAGTTGAGTGGTAACCCTTCCCTTGTTGCTGGTATATGAGGAAAGAATTCAGTTTTTCAGTATTTAATATGGTATTAGTTGTAGCGACAAGGTGTATGTTCCTTCTCAGATTGGGAGGATTTTATAATGCTATTGTAACGTGACTGGGTATTGAATTTTGTTAAATGCTTCCCCCCCCCATGCATCTATAATAAATCACGAGATAGAAAACACAGGTGGGTTCTTAATTGTCATTTTCTTCCTTCTTGTTTTGGATGGAGCTTGCTTTTCTTTTTCTAGTTTCTTAAAGCTGAAGTTTAGATTACTAATTTAAAAATATTATTTTTATGTATCATTTTTATATTACATGCTTTTTAATATGTTTAGTTTAGGACTGTCATTCTAAAGTATATTTCATAAATTTTGATGATTTACTTTTGTTTTCATGAATTCAAAATATTTTCTATATGCTTATAATTTTTTTACAAGAGCAATTATTTTTAAGGTATATTTAAATTGCTACCATTTGAGAGTCTTGGTAGGGATCTTTATGATATTAATTCCTACTTTAACATAATTTTGTCAGTAAATGTGTTGTGTATGATTTTATTATATATTAATTGAGAATCACTTGGGGGATTAAGAGATGCTTTATGTTGTTTAACATTCCTTGTGCATTTAAAACAAATGTGTTCCCTCATGTTTTGGGTAGGGTTACCAATACATATGTCTGAGAGTTTTGTTCAAGAGTTTTATATCCTTACTGAATTTCTCATTAAAAATTTTAAACAATTGTTGAGAAAAAAGTGTTGAATTCTATAATTGTAATTGTGATGTATTTTTATTTTAATTACCTCTTTTTTTGTTGTTGTTGTTTAGATAGCTTGAAAGTCAGTTACTAGGTTCATACAAATTTAGATTTGCTTGGCCTCTTGATCAATTGTCCCTTTATCATCACAATAAGTACTGCTTTATCCCTGGTATAGTCTTTGTTCTAAATTTAATTCGTCTCATATAATATGGCCATTGCAATTTTAATGTAAAGTTTGAATTGTATTTTCCCCCTTTTGCCTTTATCCATATATCACGTTTAAATTGGTTTCTTATACACAGAACATAATTGTTTCTTTTTATTTCCTCTGATATGTGATTGAATTGGTTGTTTGAAAATAATACATTCACAATATCCACCAGTAGGAGCAAGTCTAAAATTATGGCTTTGCAAGCTTGCTTTCTATTTGTGATTTATTCTATCTGTTCTTAATACCTTTATAAGAATATTGTCTTCTTTTTCCCTTAGTGTTTATTTTTATTTTCTTGGATGATTGGCTAAATTATCTTGTTTTATATTTTTTGTGGTTGCTCCAGATGATTCATGGATAGTTGCATTTTGGTTGGGGATCAGACTTATAAGATGCTCAGTGGTAAGGACAGGTTATTTGTATCAAAAGCAAGGAGGATTGAAGGAGTGCAACCATGAGCCAAGAGGGCTGAGTCTGGAATCATTGAGTTTCACATAAAATATAAAAGAGAACAAAACATACTATTTTACTGCTCATTCTTCATGCTATTTTGTTATATGTCTTATTTATAATACATCAAATCCTATATTACTTAGTTATTATTTTTATTTTAAGCACAAAATTTTCTTTTAAAAGGATTACAAGTAACCAAATATACCTTTCACATTTTTCCTGCAACTTAGTATTTTTGGTATTCATCATCCTTTTAGTAGATCCAAATTTCCTTTTGACACATTTTTCTTGTTACTTAATGAATAATATAACAATAAAAGAACCTTAACATTTTTCTTTACGTAGCCTATGTGGAGACTAGATAGAGATGAACAGATCTAGAATCTATGTTCTCGCTTTAACTCGGTGAGATTGCTGAGAAGCTGGGAGGAAGTGAGTGTCTTGCTTATCTGGAATAAACATGAAGCACTCAGGACCAGAACATCAACTGTGGTAGAAAGGCTTGGACAGTCTGGAAGGTCCTCGCCTTCTGAAGTTCATACCCTTCCCTTGACTGTAGGCTTTACACAGTAACTCACTTGTGTTGTATGGAATATGAAAAAAAAGGACTGGGGAATCACTTCTGGTCAATAAAAAACAGTGATTCTGCCCCCCTACTCTTATTTGAAGAACAAGGTCTTGAAGCCTTCCCAACAGTCATGTGAGGATTCTTGGAAGTGGGTTTTTGAGGCCTTCAGTCTCAGAGAACCTTGATTGAAGTCTTATGAGACCTTCAGCTCAGAAGCAACTACCACAACTGTGCCCAGTTAACTCCTCCTCAGGATATATGAGGTTAAAAAGAAAAGTTTTAAGCCACTAAGTTTGGAATAATTTGCTATATCACAACAGGTACTGAATCATCTATTCTTTTCCTTAATATTTTATAATAAAAATTTATTAAGATGATTCATAGCTTGAAAAAACACTATACGGCTAAAGAACAAAAGGATGTATATGTGTGTTAAATTTGGCTGGGAAAATTAGTTCTTCAAAAGGTGTATTCTAAATGATTACAAACAAGGAAAGTGGCAGGTTAGAACAAAAACTGGGGTGCCAAGTTGCTTTCAATAGTAAAAATAATTATCAGAAATAATTTTACATGTGCAAGCAAGGGTTGTGATACTCATGCATGTTCTCTGAGTGGGAGCAGTGATACCACATCAGCAGTAAGCACACTTTGCACCAAGAACATAGTTTCTAAATACAGTTCTCCAAAAAAGGAAGTAAGGTTCTTTGGAAAACTGATTAATACTAGGCTAGTCAGGGAAAATACCAAACGAACTTGAAGAATCAATGATGACAGAAAATAAGTAATTAGTTATAAAAAAAATAACAGAACTGATCTGAGAGTTTCCAGTGGCCAATATCAGAATTACTAATATGCATGGCAAGTGTTTGAGCGCACATGCACACACACACACACACACGTGTACACACACGCACACAAATCATTGTTGCTTTCAAATAATATAAACATCTCTAAGTCCACGATGAAATAACAAACTGAAAAAGTATCTGAATAGGGTAGATGTAAAAAGTCTTCCTTATGAAAGAATTTCAATTACTAAATGTAAGAGAGAGAGAAGAAAGGAAAACTCTTCTATTTCACTGTAGTCAAAATTGTTGCAGGAAATCTCTCTCAATGGATGTTAAAATCAGTGGGGGAAAGTCTAAGCTAAAACAGAATACTTGCATATTCTTCAAAACTCATTCAAAATATGTAGTAATTATAATTGTAAGAATATTAACATCACTGAGGCACTGTGTTGCATACCTGTAATCCCAGTGACTCAGGAGACTGGGGCAGGAAGGTCATAAGTTTAATGGCTAGACTCAGAAATTTAGGGAGATACACTGAGCAAAATAAAAAGAACTGGGATTGTCACTCAGTGGAAACACATCCCCAGTACAAAAAAAGAAAAGAAAGAAAGAAAACAGTAAGATCAAGAGGAAAATTCTGACAAGTCACTATCAATAACCCAGAGATGAAGAGTAACATAACCAGTGATAGACATCAGGCAACCCATAAAATCACGTACTTAGAAGGGTGTCAGGGTATATCACCCCTTTTGCCTTTATTCCCCAGCAACAAATCATCTCAATCTAATTTTGGAGAAAAAAAGAAAACACATTAGATATTCCAAAATCAACGTGAATTGTAAAATATAGCTAACCAGGGTGAAAATGGCGAGGCTCTGAAAGACAAGGCTAAGGAAGTGTGTTGATTAAAGGAAACTGAGGTTCCACAGCAACTAAGAGCACATGGGATCCTAGGTCTGAAAGCAGAAAAGTGAAAGGACATCACGAGAAAACCATTGAAGCTGAGTCTCTCTGTGCTTCACTAAATAGTATTATACCTGTATTAACTTTTTACATTCTATAAATATTTTATTTTACATGGAACATTAATCTAAGTAGAAGCTGGGGAAAGGCATATAGACATTTTTTGCACTATTTTTGCTCCTTTTCTGCTACCCCAAATTATCTCAGACATATAAAGAAACATTTAAAATGGAGAAATACGTAAGGGAACTAATCATTTACAGTAATAGGACATCAATGACAATTACTCTGAGAAGCTTTAACAATAAAACTTGAGTCCAATTTTTGCTTTATTTTGCCAAAGCTTTTAGTTTTACCTAAAGTAAAACTTTTTTTAAAGAAATAATCTGAAAAGGACAGCTTAATAAATGTTGTTTTGTAGCCTAATTTAAAACAAACAGACTTATAAACATTGTTAGTGACTGCTGTAATAACTTGTTACACTATAAGCAACTAGAATATTTTAGATCATAAATAAGGAAGGTGGCAAAGAGATCCAAGGACTCTCAGGTTTAGGTATGATAGATACACAGAACATCATTGTGTCAACTGAAATTACTTTATCATGAATATGCAGAACAGATCCTAGCAATTCTTTCATAAGGATATTGTGCAGATGGACTCATAGTGTATGTGTGGTGGTGTAGGAAAGATTCTTTTAATAGAGCAATAGTTCCGAGAGCCGACAAGTTCCAGAAACATAATGGTCCATCATATCAATGATCAGTGACCTTAAAGGCTATAAATACACTGTAACTGTCTTTTGTGTCAAGAATCTGCAAGCTAAAGGGTGCCCAAGAACCGTAACTTGCAATGGTACAGTCCCTAAATATGACTCTACCTGATGGACTGTGACTGCTAAGAACGAGCTGTCATCCTCTGCTGGATCAGTAATCAGCATTGTTAATATTCAAAGGAGTTGTGCTGCAAAGTCCTCCATACTTGCCAGAAAAGGAAAAATGCACCCTATGTCCTTTCCTTATCTGGGTTGATTTCAAGTAATGTCAAGCACAATGTCTCAAAATGCTATTATGAAAGTTCATTGGCAATGTCTACATTGAAGGAGAAAAAATGGATTTAGAATCTCTTTAATGATAGAAAGAAAAATTTATGTTAAGGTTATCTTTCTTGCATACTTATATCCTTATCACAATATTCCATGATCCCAAGCTTAGCAATTCTCTGAATAACTGCCTGCATTTCCTGTCTAAATTATTTGCAGATCATCTTTTTATTTGCATATTTGGATATAAAAATGGAAGCATAAGATAACTATTGAATAAGAACAACTATCAACTTTTATCTCAATTATTGCTTATGTTGTTCTTTAATACATAGAAAGTTGCCTCAATATTAGCTCTTTATTGCATACTCCAAATAGACTTTCTCATGGAAAAAATTAGCATTATTTTATTATCCCATTCCATTTGGTATACTTATTACTTAATTTTTTCCAGAATTAACAGGAAAGAACTATCAAGATAAGAGCTAATAACTAAAAAGGTAGTACGCTCCATTATTTTCAGCTAAAATTTTTACACAAACACATTTAGGGTTAGTAGGCATTGAATGGACTGGTATTTTCAGAAATAATTAGATTAGTAGCCAAAGTGTTCCTAAAAATGAGTTATCATGATATATCTGAATCTTGATTGAATTTAAAATAAACATTTTTTCTTCCTACTTGGCTTTGCAACTTCAATTCTCCAAATGTCAATATAGCTTATTAAAATCATAAAAAGCCACGTGATTCTGTAGCACATATTAAGCTATATGTAAAAATGGTAGGTAAAATAATGCAAAAGTCATTAACTTAAAAACTTTTAATACAACTTAAAGGAGTTAGATTTCATAAAATAATTGCAAAGTAAAAACAAGAAAAACAATGATTTATTTTTGCTGCAGTAATATACTAAATAATTAATTTTTATGGAAGGAAAATTGCTTTCATCAGCTTACCCCTCTAAATGATTAAATGTAGCATCATCATGTCAGAGCCTGCTTTTAGTAATATGGTAAAAGCCATTTGACTACTATACCCTGATAAATAATTTAATAATACCTAAAAATATGTGTTGTGCATGCTAAATGAGATGTTAAAACTTCAAGCCATTTGTGGAGTCAATAGTACGTGCACTGCTTCTTGTACTCTGAAACATATTTGGGAATACACCAAACATTTGTCAAGTTGACAAATACAAATGTCCTTTTAGTCATTGAAAAATGCTGAGGAAAATTTAAAATGGCAAATTATGCCACACAATACAGTTTCTTTAATGATTTAATATGCTTATCTTGATGTAATAAAAGGATCAATGGATTCACAATCAAAAGTTCTATGTTTAAATGCCAACTCTAAAATCATTAGCAATATGATATATAGAATATAAATCTCTTAATCTTTGTGTTTTCTTCTGAGATGGAAAAATACTGAATCTACTGTTGATATACATCCAGTATACAGGGCTTTAGTAATATAAATCATTAACTATAAATTGTTATAGTCACTACTTTTGATTTGAAAAAATATAATTTAGACTTTAGTATGTACAGTTAAGTGGGTTTTAGCAAATGCACAGATTTACACATCCAACATCACAATCATGATACAGGACAATCCATCAATTCAAATATTTCCAGTACTCCTTTGTAATCAATGCTTAGCCCTACTTCTATTTCATTATTTCTTTCTACTTCATTATTTCTATGTGTCATAGATGAAAAATTGTTAAAATTTAATATTCTGAGTGGGTTTCTTCACTTTGATAAATTTATTTGAGATCCATAAATATTTTTCATGTATCAATATCTTGTTCTTTTTATTGCTCAGTAGTATTCCAAATCTTTCTTATACCATACTGTCACTCATAGTTGATGGACATATGAGTTATTTTCGGTTTTAAGTGATTACAAGGAAAGATGTTAAAAACATGTTTTATGTGAATATAACTTTTCATTTCTTTGGAGTAAATATGTAGTAGAAACAATAATTTCATCATGTATATATTTAGTTTGTAAGTAACTAAGAAAGAGCCTTCCAAAGTGGTCCTTCCAAAGTGGCTCTACCACTTTGCCATCCCAACAGCAGTCAGAATTCTAGTTGCAGTCTCTCTAGGACTTGGTATTATCAGTCAGTTATATTTATTATTAATTATTTTGGAGGACATGAAATTTTAATAAGTATACTTTTTCTTCTTATGGAAATTTTAATTTGCATTTCCCTAAATGTTGTTGTTAAGCATATTTTCACATGCCGATTTGTTATCCAGACATCTTCCTTGCTGAAGTTTATACCTAAATTTTGCTTATGAATTTATTGGGTTGCATTCTTGTTATTTTGAGATTTCCTGATATGTTCTCGAGGCAACTCTTTTCTTATATGAATTATGAATATTTCCAATGTTTTTTTATTGAGAGATTTATTATAGAACAACCATACAAGTTTTTAAGAAAATAATATAAAATGTGTATATATTCTGGATATTAGAATTACCCCCAGAGTGCCTCCCCAATTACCCACCCTTATCCCTCCCTTCCCCCTCCCACAATACCTCTAAAAAATATTAGGTTGTATAACATTACTCCTTATCTGGATTTAACACATGATACTAGACGACCTCTCTCAATGGGCAAGGTTTACTTACAGCCTCCACAGATGAGTGGAGACATTCAACCCTTGGTCTCTGGGTTAAGCTGATTTTACTCAGCATAATTTCTTCCACAGCCATCCATTTACCTTCAAAGGCTGCAATATCATTGTTTCTAATTGCTGTGTAGAAAAAGGGCTGGAGCGGTGGTTCAGCGGTTTCGTCGCTTGCCTGGCAAGTGTGAGGACCCGGGTTCAAACCCGAGCACCACGTACACAACTAAGTGTTGGAGCAACAAAGGCCATGTGAAAAATTAAATAAAGTTGTTTCTCTCTTTCTCTGTCCCTCTCACTGTCCCTCTCTCTTTATAAAAAAAAAAAGTCACCAATGTTTTTAGCATAGCAAAAATTTAAATTCTGAAGCCCAATTTCTTTCTTTCTTTTATGAATACTACATTTAATAGTCTATCTAGATTTATTTGTGTATTTCAATTTGAAAATTTTTCTAGGCTGTTTATTTCCAGAATTTGAAATCCTCCAGTTAGGATTGTGATCCTTTGTGAAGTAATTTGGTGTGAGTTGCGAGTTCAAGGTCAAGGTTTAGGTGTTTGCATATGACCATCTAATGGTTCCACTACTATTTGTTGAGAAGTTGGTCACTGGATTGTTTTCCTAACTTTCATGAATCTGTTGAATCTAGTCCTGTAGGTCTATTGAAGAAAATCTTTTTTCTGTTGACATATATGTTTATCATTTCACCAATATCATACTACTCTGATTACTTTTATGGCAACTATTTATTTAGTGTACAATGAATCCTCTATGATGTTCTGTATTAATCTTGGTTATTCAAATTTCGTTGCCAATTCTTATTCTTTTGCCTTTCCATATAAAGTTTATCGATGCAAAGTTTACTGTTAAAAATGCCTTTAATCCCAGTGACTTGGGAGGCTGAGGCAGGAGTATAGCAAGTTCAAAGTCAGCCTCAGCAACTTAGCGAGGCCCTAAGAAACTTAGGAAGACCTAGTCTCAGAACAAAATATAAAAGGGCTGGGGACTTATGTGGCTTAGTGGCTAAGCACCCCAAGTTTAATCCCTGGTACTAAAAAATAACCATGCTAGAATTTTGACTGAGATTTTACTCAGTCTAGAGATCAAATTGGGATAACTATTACCTTCACAGTGTTGAATTTTTTCCAAACCATAAACATAATATATCTCCCTATTTTATTGGACTTTCTTTTATTGCTTCCAAGTATTTTTAAGTTTTCAGTATATAGATCATACTTTTATGCTATTAGATTAATATGTACATAATATTATTGGTGCTGTTATAAATGGTACAGATTTTTAAATTTTAAATTCCAATTGATTAATGTTGATGTATAGAAATATAATTGATTTTAGTATGTTGCTATTTATTGACATAAATAAATTATTAACTATGTAACATTACAGATTATTATTTTAGATATAAATAATATGGGAAGTTTAATTTTTCCTTTCTGGTCTTTTTGAATTTTTATATGAATAGATGGTGATTTTTTTTAAATGGATTTCTACCTTTATTGAGATACTAACTGAATCTTGAGATACTAACTGAGTATTGCATTCTTTTTACATTTTATTGGATTGGCTTTCTAACACCTTATTAAGGATGTCTGTATATGTACTAACGGAGAATGTTGGTCATAGCTTTTTAATAAAATGTTTACCTAGGTTTGCTTTTAGGATGGTGCCAGCCCCGTAGACAATTTTGGGAATATTATTTCCTCTTATATTTGGAGAAAGATGTTCTGGAATATTGTTTTTTTTAATTTTTCAAATATTTGGGAAAATTCACCAATATAACCTCTTGGTCCTGAAACTTTCTTTGTTGAATATTTTCAAACTGTGGATTTTATTATTTTAATATATTTAGTGCTATTAGGATTATGACATTTTTCTTGAGTTAGTGCCTATGGTTTAGAGGAAATGTTCTACTTTAAATTTTCAAAGCTATGAGACTACAGTTATTTGTAACATTCTCTTGGTTTATGCTTAATATTCTTTGTGTCTTATTATGGCAATGGTAATTTGTGAATGTGTTCTTTTTCATCTGTCAGTTTGGCCTGATGTTTTTTGATTTTATTGCTCTTTCCCAAGAAATATCTTTTGGTTTGTTAATGTATTCTATTATTATTGTTATTGTTTTCTTTATTTTTTTCTTCCTCTTGATTGAGTTTTCTTGATATTTAAATATATTCTTTTATTACTGATTTGAGAATTTCCCTTCCCCCAAATTTCATTCCATGGTACCAATTTTCCTCACAGCATTTCTTGTTTGTGTCCTTCATACATTAATATATTTCATGTTCATGCATGTTAAATGATTTTTAAGTTCCCTGAGACTACCTGAGGTGTATCAATTTTTTTTTTATTTTCCAAACATTTGGGACTTCTAAAATATCTTTCAGGTATTGATTTGTAGTTCAATAATGCCATGGCTCAGAGTACATACTTGGAATGAATTTCATTAAATTTATCAAGTAGGCTTTTATAGTTAAGAATATGCTTTACCTTGGTGACTATCATGTTCAGTTTTAGAAAAAAGTATCTACTCTTCCTTGGTTTCAGTTTTTTATATATGTCAATTAGGTTAGTAGTGATGTTCAGCTCTGTATCTTCTAATTTCCTTTTCTACTTGTTTTATCTGTTGCTGAGAGGGTTAAAAACTTTCATTTATATGTAGATTTGTTTATTTATATTTTTAATTCTGTTAATTATTCCTTCCTATATTTTGAAGCTCCATTTTTAGGTGGACAGATCTCTATAAATTATTTTATCTTCCTTGAGAATTCACTTACTATCATTATATAATGTTTATTTTTATTTTTGATGATGCTCTTTGGAAGAAATCTACATTGAGTCACACTAATATAACTACTTCAGTTTAATTTTTATCATTGTTTGCATGGTACATCTATATAGATATAGATATAAAGATATGTATTTTATTATATATATTTTCTATTATTTTACTGTTGGCTTGTATATATTTTAGCTAACTTTTTTTTTTAAAGAGAGAAAGACAGTTAGAGGGAGGGAGAAAGAGAGAGAATCAATTTTTATATTGAGTTTTTCACATGGCTTTTATTGCTCTGACACTTCTTTACGTGGGTGCTGGGGTTTGAATCTGTGTACAAGCACATGCCAGGCAAGTGCTGTAACTGCCGAGCCACTGCTCCAGCCCCTAGCATACTTTATTTTCATTTTCTTATAAAATTATGTGTAAAATTATGTGTAACTGACTTCATATTATTTTTACATGCAATATAATGTAAATTGCTATTTCAGTGAATGGTAGAGATAGAATTTATTTGATACTGCTAACATTACAGTGTTACCAGTTTTCAGTATTTAGAAGTGTAACTTCTCATCTAGAAGTGTTATCAGCTAGTGTTACTTACTTTAATATTTATTGTTCTGAAGAAGCCTGGAAAGAACTTTTCTATTTAAAGGCATCTATAATTCCAGTCCCTTAAGTGTTCTGAATTTCTTCTGTCTATCCCTTATTTTAATTTGGTACTATTCTCCACATGATCTGCTTTACTTCCAGGATATTCTTCTATTTATCTCAGCCCTAGCCTAAATCCTTTTAAGAACCCCAAGATACAAATGACTTTCAAGTAGTAGAATTTTATATTCTCATTAAATATTTGCTTTGCTACAAATCTTTCTTAACACCGTACCCTTGGAGTTTTCTCAAAGACCAAGCTGCTCTAGAGTAACATATCCATCTTGAAGCAATTTGCTTTGTTGGTGGGTGCTAGGAAGTTGAGTTCTCTCACATCCATATATACCCAGGAAAGACTTTTAGTGCTGGTTCTTTTATTCCAAGTACTTATCTCTGGTAAATTAAAGAATGCCTCTTATGCTGAGATTTGAAATACTTACTGATAAATCTAATTTCTAACATAATTCATGTGCTTTTCTACTTAATTGTTTTTTAAGATGACAGTTGAAATAATGTCCATCACCTCTCATTTCATGTTAGGTTTCAGGTTTAGTTATTTGTCTCATTTCTGAGACTATAAAAGTAAACACTCCAGCCCGTATGGTATTATGTTTACTAGAGTTTGTTTCTCCTGTGAACTGCAAGTGTACAAGTAAGTAATTGAATTTTCAAGGGAAGAATGAGGAAGGTTATGCCAAAAGATGCAATTTCCAGGTAATTGCCTAGTTATTCACAGTGTGAAAACAGTTACAGTAAGCATGCATTTATTCCTTTCCAAGGTAGCATTATATTTTTATTTCTTTTTAGCTTTTGTTATTTAGTACTCTTGAATCAAAGGAATTCCAATTGTGTTATCATGTGAATGGAACATAATACAGCAATTCATTTTCATTAAACTCAATGTAGAGAGGGGCCTATGGAGCCAACCAACAAGGGTATAAGGAAGAATTAAGCAGAAACTCCTCCCTCACTGAATTCTGTAAACCAAGTTTTCATTTCAGTTCACTTTGGAGAAAACCAATAATATATTTAGTTCCTTTGATTCAGAACCTTTTGATACTTAGAATAACATTTTGGTGCCTAAAATAAATTTGAAAGGCATTCTATAAGAAAAGGAAAATAACCTAAGATAATATATGTTGTAGAGGTAAAATCATTTTAAATAAGAAATATTTTCATGTAAAGCCATATCTCTAAAAATGTCTCAAAGAAACACATTTTCAAATAAAAGAGTAATGTGGAGTGCTTATATATGCTAATATTCTCTTGGGAATCATTCAATCATTTCTTTGCTTGGACTATTTATGTCAAAAAACTGGCCAAATAAACACATCATGATTTGATTCTGGAACTCACAAGCATTTAACTTTTAAAAACATATTGAAATTTGCCCCATTTCTAATTGGTTTCCCTTCTAATCTTGACCATTATGCCTTCAAAAGAGATTCTAGAGTGATCTTTAACAACATTATATCGTAGAACTTCTTGGTGTTAAGGAGACTTGAGAGGATCCCCATCACTTGCGGAATAAAACTTCACATTCCCTCCTCCAAACCCCAATCCAAAATTCCCCAACATAACTTTTGCTTATTTTTCTGACCTCCTTTCTAGTGATATTTCCTCTGGGGTCACTTCACTTAGCTATCTTCTTTTTGTTATCTACAGTATACACCACAGAATTATTCCTTTCTGCTCTTTTCCCTGTTCTTGAAAATTTCTTTTGTGTCTTGGCACATTTACTTTCTACTGCTCAATTCTAGTATATGAATCAGCTCAGAAAAATCTTTTCACTCAGCTGCTATATATCATTACTGTTTTGTTTTCTTATTAGTATTTATTACAGTAAAAAATATAGTATCTTTATTTATTTAATTTTTTCTTCTCTTCACTGAAAAATAGACTCTAGAAAATGAAGGAACCAGGAGGGGAAAATACTTTGTGAAGCTGAGTTGGAGCTTCTGTTGGCTCAGATCTTTGGGAAGGTGATTGGCCAGAGAAGCAAGTGAATTTAGCCTGACAAAGGTTACATATTTAATTTTCTTCACCACCATGTGTGAAGAATCACATAACTACAAAAAAAATGGAAAAAAAGAGTAGCTGAGTTGGTAAGAAGATGATCTGAAAACCTTGAATGTTATTGCAAGTAAGGTGGCCAAATTTAATGTCTCTACTAACTGAATCTCTCTATATATGAGGTATTGAAAGTCTAATGGTTCTCAACATGGACTTGTTTGTGTTTGAGACATTTCAGGGAATTTTTTGAAGGTATGTTTGAAGAATATATATAGAGGAACATAGTAGAGCAGTTTCATCATTTCTCTCTGGATTATGGGAATGGGAAATGTTCATGAAGAGGGAAAAGAAAAGAAAAGTTCCAAAATCTTTTAATTTTACTGATTCTGATTAGTTGGTAAGTTAATCAAGTGATCTTTTCTATGTATGAAGTACTTACCTGGAGAATATGTTTTTTTAGTAGTAAGTTCCTGATTTAAAATTCTTTATGGTTCACAAATATAAGTTCCTTACACTTATGGGGCTTATCTCCCAGAAATGTGAAACAATCTAGGTCACTATCTGGAATATCAAATGCAGATATTTCATAACCTAAACACTTTCTATCTTGGGAGGTGACCTTAAAATCTCACTCACAGAATCTACCAGTTACTCTGAGACACCATGGTGTGTGATGAGAAAATTAAGATCTAGGTTTCCACATAGAATGTCCTAGGTTTGCCTTCCTCTGTCTGGCTTCCTTGTTTGATCACCTTTGTGAGTACAAACTATATGTATGTATATATATATATATATATATATATATATATATAGAGAGAGAGAGAGAGAGAATATACACACATATATATACACATATTTATATGCACTATAAAAGAATAATCTGTTTTAAATATATCATAAGGTCACTTTAAGCCCTTGTGACAATGTTAACAACTCTTGATAACATTTCAAGTTTATGTTGTCATTCATATCTTAATATTAATTTGAAATAAAGTTACAAATGAAAGTATTAACACATATTGAATTTCATTTACATGATTGGAATTTTATTATGTTGTTGTTATAAAATTGCCTGAAGTAGGAGTTATTAATTCCATTGTAAAGGTGACTTAAATAATGTTCAGTTAACTCACTAACTTACTCCAAGCTAGATAAAAAGGACTAGATGTGTAAATCAGTCATGCTTTATTTCAAAATCTATTCTCAAAAGACAATTTTACATGGATGATTCATTCCATGGATGAAATAAATAAAGGTGAAATAATTTCATTCCTAGAGTCAAGGATCAGAGCAATTACAACTTTATCAATTGGGAAATTTTATAGTTTATATTTTTATGACCTAGGCAGATAAAATTTGGCAGAAGTTCCACAAATCCAGTCCACTTTCTTTTACTATCTAACCATATATATAGTAGATAGATAAAATGATTTTTAAAATGTTACTAAATATTGTTAAGGCAACAGTAATCAAAATTTTAAAAACCTGTAGGTTAATACACATGTGCATAGCCATTATTTCTTTAATGTCTATGCCCTGATAGAAGAAAAGGAAGAGGATCCAAGTATAACAAATAGTTTGAATTTTGGCTAAAAATTAGCATATTTGGGATAATACATAGTTTTCAAAGAACTAAATGAAAAATGTAAGATATTTTATATAGTAGTCATGAAACATCTCACATCATCTATCATAAATATAAAAAAATCCTAGAATAGAAAAACTACCTATAACTTTGTGAAAAATGGAACACTTGTGTTAAAGTAGGAAGAACTTTTCCTCTATCTCAGTATAAATTTAAATTTTGATTAACATACACATACACTGTTTTTCAATCAGCATATATGCTCTTTACTGTGGAAGAAAATTAAAATATTTACCTGGAAGTTAAATGAAAGCAAATAGCAGAAGACCTCTGAAAAGAAGTTTCATGCTTTACTTCTCTCAGGAATCACCAGAAACAAGAATATGGAAAAAAAAACTCAAAGTACTCTGTTATAAAAATAGTTTTAGGGATATTTTTCAAATATTTATTTATTGCTGAAATTATTCATCTAATCCTCTCTCTAGATATAGACCTTTCTAATTTCCTTAAAGATTTGTATTCTTGTATATGCTCCTTTGAACTTAATTCTATAAAATCTCTCAATTCTGGGTCTTATGAAGTGGTGTTTATCTATGTGGATTCAAAACTAACAGGAGTGTGGCCAAAGAAGGTACAAAACACAGTTCATTTTTCTTGGAAAATGACATTAACATTACAACAAAAGAATTTTGTCCCACCTGGCTTGTCATGAGCATAAGGTTTTTAAAGTAAATTCTCATCCTGGAATGAGATGAGAATTTCTCTTTCTGTCTCTCTTTTTCTCCCCCCATCTCCCTCTCTCTCACTTTCTCTTACACACACACACACACACACACACACACACACACACAAACACATATCTTAGAACATAATATAGTTAAGGTTAGCTGAACTGGAACCCAGATTTACTGATGTGTATTTTTAAAAATTTGTTTCAATGGTAAAAGTGGAAGGATAATTTGTAATGTGAAATGAAGGTATAATCTACTATTTGTAAGAAATAAAATGATTGCACTATTAAATTTGCAATTTGTTCTAAAATCAAATTATTTTGAGAACAAAGATTGGAAACCAAAAATGTTATGCACTCCTATAATCATACATAGATTTTTTTTTTCTCTGTATGAGCAATACAGAATCCTAAAGGTAGGCATTGTATTTTAAGTTTGAAAAGTAGGATTTTGTAAAGTTGTAAGTCACAGCAAATTGGTAACTTTATCATTGAAATATTTACCTCTAAGATAGACTTAAAATGAAATGCTACTTAAAAGACTATATTTCACTTGTAGTCAGAGATAAGTTAAAACTTTGTTTGATCAGTTATTTTATATACTGTTTCAATAGCTGGATTAGTATATCGTAAATATGATATATTAGAAATCTCAATTATGAGTGATTATTGTTTATATAAACCAAATGTAATCTAAATGAAGTCAAAGTGTGCTTTTTCATTCCAGGAGAATCGTCAGTTCTCACAGTGCAGAAGTAAATGTTTGGAGTTGTGCTTCCAACTTGCCTAAAGCATTCTGAATAAATTACAAGTCTTCTGTTCTGTTATTTGCCTAAAGCAAGGTTGAGTACCAAAACCTTGTCAGAATTTCTGATTTCTGCATTTCCAAATTACTAAAAAATACTTATAATATGTTTATGAAAATATTTTATCATCTATTTCTCTGAAGGTTCTGGTAAATTCAAATAATGACAGATGGATCTTTTCACTGAAGGGATTTATTTTTAGGAAAAATATCATGACTGTTCATACATACTGATCAGATTTCTAATATCTATATCATGAAACAAATCCAATACCAAAAATATCATATTTAATTAAAAAAACACATACTTTTAAAAATATTTACTAAAGAATGTAGACATTTTGGGGAAAATAAATAAATTAAAACAAAATGACTCCAGTTTTCACAGAATTTATAAACTAGTTTAGGAGGATAAACAGGAATGGGTTCTTAAGTTCTTTATATAAGTTTCATCTTCTGCAAAATTCCATGGAAACATTATGAGGACTAAGTGAAATAATATATAAATTATTCTTAGTGAAATACTTAACCATACATTCTGGGTGTGATGGCATATGCCTGTAATTCCAG
>PVKS010030173.1:0-24654 GCA_004027875.1 Aplodontia rufa | reverse complement strand
CTGGAAATTTCCTTGACTCCGTGGAGAGGAGTTGAAAGAAAGTTCCAGAACTTACCCTTCCTTACTGCTAAACTTAGATCATTATACACACTATCTACCTTGCATCTACCAGGATAAATTTCATGCCTTCTATCCTGATTTTATGCTGGTATTCTGATACTGGGTGAAGACCCAGACTTCCAAATTCCAAACTGTTTTTTTCCAGAAATCTGAAACATTTTCACTGTGCTTTCTAGAAATCATTGTCCAGAAGCAGCAAATACTCTATACGTTACCAATCTATTATTGAAACATCCTTTTTTTCCTCTAATAGAACCCTGTTTATTCATACCCCAGGTCCTTAAGATACTACTTCCCTTTTAGCATTTTCAAGTACTTAGATTTTTTCTCCCACAGATCTCATACTCCTGTAACTGGAGATGGATTTGCTGTATCTGTTTATTTCATTCACTTTCTTCATTTTGTTGTCAAATCAACCCCTAGGCTGTTTCCTTCTCTTTTCAAAGATTTTGGGAACTGACCACCTGACACTTTCACTAACACCATTCCCAACTTATTTCTACTTGAGTTCAACTTCAGTTTGGAAATTCTTTTAACATTTTATCCCCCGATAATATTGCCCTTTTCTGTATTGCAGCTTTTATGTAATACTGCTCTAAATCATGTCTTTATAAGTAGTTAAAGCTCTTCCAATACATTAATTTCATGCATGTCACTCTCTGACTAGGCATGAATTCTATGAGCAATAATAGACATGCTTCCTGCACACATGGTCAGTTTTGTTCATCTGTTGCTTCAGGAACTTATTTTGAAAAATCACAACCCTAGTTAAAAGAGTTGTTTGCCTATTCCATGCTTACACCAATACACTGACTACGAAACATATAACCAAACATGCTCAAACATGCTGAATGGTCGCACTTCCCATTCATGGCCATGAACATGAAATGGGTTTTTAATGCTACGTGGAAAAATACTGAATTTTCCAGAATTACCATTAACTCTCCCATACTACTATTTTATACTCTCTCCTTTCTCCTCAAACCTACCAAACCTTGTCTCCCGACTGCAGTCTTGGCTGAGAATATTGCTTCCTATTTCACTGAGAAAATGGAAATAGCTTAAAGAGAACATGGAAGGACTCCTATGCATTCAGGTTTGGGGCACAGGCTTTGCTTTAGTGTGCATACTTAGGTTTCCATCTAAAATGAGTCCTTTTACTTATATACCAGATTCCTATTTGGCCTCCCTATATAATTACCTTTCAACATGGTACCTCAAAGTTAGTAGGTCAACAATTATGTGTACCCTTAAAAGAGCGCTTATATTGAAGTATAACTGACATTCATTAAATGGCTGATATTTGAAAAGCATGAGCTGGTAAGGTCCAATGCATGTAGACACTCATGAAACCTGTCCTGTAGGTGGTACTATGGGAATCACCCATGAAACCATTTCCAACATTTAAGTTAATGAACATATTCTTCACCCTCCAGTTTCCTCATTTCCCACTAAAATCCTTCCCCCTTCCCTTCTTCTCCATGCACTTATTCCTAGTCAACCATTATTTTGCTTTCTGTCACAAGAGAATATATTTCATTTTCCAGAGATTCACATGATTGGAATAATACAGTATGTACCTTAGTTTGGTTTTTTAAATTCAACATGTTCATCAACATTGTGTATATCAAAAAATAATTTCTCTTATTACTAAGTAGCATTCCATTATGTGGCAACGTGGAAATTTGTTCATCCATTTACCTCATCAATTTCTACAAGAAAAATTGTGGGATTTTAATTGGAATTGCATTGAATGTATGAATCATTTCCAAGAAAATTAACATCTTACAAATACTGAATTTTATGAACTATGAATACAGTATATCTCTAAATGTATTTAGGATTTGTTTAATTTTCCTCAGGAATGTTTTATAGTTTTTTTCTTGTGTGTAAGTACTGCACATTGCTTGTTAGATTTATTCCTAAGAAATTTATGTATTTTGAATTATAAATGATAGTTTTTCAGTTACCAATTTTTCATTGCTAGCATATAGATATAAAATTGATTGTTTGTATATTGTTTTTGAGTCTTGCAAACTTGTGAAACTTATTAATTTTAGTGTCTTCTCACTTAAGTGAGCCCTGCTCATTTATTCATTTTAGTGTCTTCTCATTACAGATTTCAGTGTATTTTCTATGAAGATTGTTGTGTCATCTGACTAATGTTAGTTTTATTTCTTGCTTTCCAATATACTCTTTCATTACTGACACTTGTAATTTATGTTTTCTCTTTCCCCTGATCAGTATAGCAAGAAGTCTATTAGTTTTACCTACCTCAAAGAATGAGTTTTTTAAAATTGATACTGTATATTGTTTTCCTGTCTTGTACTTTATTGATTTATGCTCTGAATTCTATTGTTTCCCTTTTTGCAGTTGCTTTGAGTTCATTTCTTTATTTGTAAGTAGAAAGCCGGATCACCAATTCAACATTTTTTCTTTTAAATTTGTGCTTTAGGGCTATATCTTTCCCCGTAAGTACTGCTTTAGTGATATTCCACAAATTTTGATATTTTGTTTTTCTTCTGTTCAGAATAATTTCTATTGTTTAGTTTTTCTTTGACCCTTAAGTAACTTAGAACTGTGCTTTTCAATTTTCAAGTATTTGAGCTATTTTCAGATAATCTTTGCTATTGATTTGTAATTTAATTACGTTGTGATTGGATAATATCTTTTCCATAATTTTTATTCTTTTAAACTTATAAACACTGAATCTATGTCCCAGAATATGGCCCACTCTGGTAAAAGGACCATATGTTTGGCTGTTGTAGGATTCTCTAAATATAAATCAGGTTAAGGTGAATGCCAGTTGTTTAATCTGTGTTTTTATTGATTGTTTATCTATTTGTTTTATTAATCATTAGAAGAGCAATGAATTCTATGACTATAATTGTAGATTGGTCTATTTCTCTGTGATGTTTTACCATTTTTATGCATTTTGAAACTTTGTTATTCAAGGCACAAAAATTAAGGATTCAGGTCCTCTAGATAATTTGACCCATTTATCATTATGAAATGACCTTCTTTGTCTCAGGCAATATTCTGTGCTGTGAAATCTACTTTGTAAGATATCAATATAGCCACTCCTGCTTTATTTTGATTAACTATTACATGTGATCTTCTTTCCACCCTTTTACTTTCAAATTATTTGTTTCTTTATATTTAAGGTGGGTTTCTTGTGGGCATCCTGTCTTTGGGTCTTGCTTCATATTCAATCCGACCATTAAGAGTGTTTAGATTGCTTACACTTAATGGGAAATCTACTATCATAGTTGACTACAGCTGTAGTCTTTTCTTATGTTTGATGACAACTGACTTTTTCCTTTTTTCAGGCCAAAAAACAAACAAACAACAAAAAAAAAAAACAAGAAAAAAAATCTTTGAGTTATAATTGATTCATGTATTTCTCATATAATATCTATCCAGTTTGTTCAGAAATTCTCTTTGTTTTACCTTAGAATTATATTCAGAATTTGACTATTCTCTTTGTTTTCACTGAACCTTGTTCTGAGCCACTATCAAGTCTGATGCTTGTTTGGACTTGAGATTTGGATCCGAGTCACAGTCAACCAAGCACTGGAAAAAAATACTTTTTGGATATTGGATCATCCTTAATTTAGCACAGTATTGAAATCCACTGACAATGTAGCTAAGATTATGATCAATAATATCTTTGGAAAATATGTGGTTCCTATGTTGGAGAGCTTTGGTAGAAAAGAATTCTCAAGCAGCAGTGTGATAGCTTAGATGATAGCTACAGTTGGATCTGTCATAAGTGGTTCTGTAGATGTCTGAAGAGAGCTGATCTGGCAGAAATATAGAAGTCAGTTCAATTTGTGGTTTTCTAGGTTGGGAAATTAGGTCCAATTCATAATAACAATATACAATGAGAATGGGCATTTTAGTCTCCAGCCTTTCTTTTTTAGCAATCTATATTGTATTGTAGGATGGATGGAAGGTTGCTTCCAAATCACAAAGTTTCTGCCTTGAGTTGTATGAGTTGGACTTTAAACCCACATAAAACTCTGGATGAATGTATTCAAACTTGAAATAAAAGGGCAAATATATTCACATTTATCAATTTTATTTTTTGTTATTAGCTATTGTTTTAGTCAGCTTTGCATCCCTGTAACCAAAAGAGCTGATAAGAACAATTAGAGGAGGAAAAATTTATTTGGGGCTTACAGTTTCAGTCCATGGGCAGTGGACACCATAGCTCTGGGCCCAAGGTGAAGCAGAACATCATAGTGGAAGGGTGTGCTAGAGGACAGCAGCTCAGGAGATGACAACCAGGAAGCAGAGAAAGAGCTCTGCTCACCAGGGATAAAGTATAAATACCAAAAGCATACCCCTAGTGTCTACCTGTCATACCCTACCTTCCTAGACTTACCATCCAGTTTGTCTGTATCTATGGATTAATCCACCAATTAGGTTACAATTCTTATAATCTAATCATTTAACCTCAGAACCTTTTTGCATTGTTTTACATGTGCGCTATTGAGGGACTCCTCATATCTAAACCATACCTGCTATATTGATGTGTCAATGAAAAATGAATAAAAATGGAAACAGGTTCTTCATAAATTTCCATTGATTTAAATACATAACATATATATTAATATCAGCTCAGTCTCAGGTAAAATGTGCGCTGGTTATTATAGCAGGGTGTTATGTATTGAAGTAAATATTTGTAGACACCTTCCACAATTGTGTCATATGGAAATGGGGATAATATATTTCCATCCATAATTATGTTTTACATTTGGAATGCTCCTTAAAGGTTCATGTGTTGAAAACTTGATCCTCAGTGTGCCAATGTTCATAGGTGGGGCTTTTGAGAAGTGATTAAATCATGAGGACTTGATCTCATTGATGGCTTAACCCTAGTGGGTTCAAAATGGAATGAACTCTTGGGAGGTGGCAGAAATGGTAAGAGATGGCACCTACTTGGAGGAAGTAGGTCAGTGAGGACATGCCCTGGGAAGGTATATCTTGTCCCTGGTCTCTTCCTCACTCTGTCTTTTTCTTTGCTTCCTAGCCACCATTAGGTGAGTATCTTTGCTATGCTACAACCTCCTCACCTAGATGTTCTTCCCCACCACAGGCCCAGAAGGGACCATGGATTGTGCCAAAATGAATATTTCCTCCTTTAAAATTTTTTTTAACTCAGGTGTTTTCATCACAGCAACAGAAAGCTAGCATACTCATTATTCTACTATTTTTATAAGGGTAAATGGAAATACAGAAAGGAAAAGTCTTTGAAAGATTATTTTGCCCATTCTGATCTTCCCTTTCCACTTTTTTCTTAGCCACCTGCATGAGAGGAGTTGTTCACTAAGTCATATTGACAGACAGGTAGACTGATGAATTAAGATAGCTATACTCTGTTCTCTTATAACAGCTGGGCAGAATGAATGACTCAGGTCCACTCTTATTATCTTTAGTCTTTTAAATTTTCATCAGAAACTTCCTAGATGTTGGAGAAATATTTGGAAAAATTTGTTTTTCCTCATGCCTTTTCATAAAGAACACACACAAACCCAGAACATGCTTTGGTCCTCTACCATAATGTGGAAAAAGGGAAGGAAAAAGGACTCTGTTTGTCACTATTCTGCCATGTGTGATGCAGGTTGATGAAAGAGAATAGGAAATTGTTATTTTAACAGCCTGAGAGTTCCAGAGGAAACTGAGGAGGGGGAGAACTGTTTTCACTGGTCTTTACAGCTTCAACACACCTATCCTGTAGCCTGAGATAACCCCAGAGGTTGTGGTAATTGCTTAAGCATAAGAAGATCAGTTTCACAAGTCGCATCCCATAGCTAGACACAAAGTTTCCTAGAGTGGACATCAAAGATTTTCATGTAGTTCAACTCTTGCCATGAAATTATGGATCAAATTATTGGGCCCTTGTACTGTTTTAGAAGGCAATATTGGGGAATATTAACACAGGCCATGGGTTCAGATCTGAGATATGTTACTTATTAGTTCTTTGTGTTTTGAACAGTGTTCTTTTATGTAAAATGGACATAATATTGGAAGATTTCTTACAGGTTCATTTTAAGGATCAAAGGAGTTACTGTATTTTAAATGCTTGGAATGAGTCTTGAGACATGGTAAGTAATAAAAAAATTAGTTATTATTGTTATTGTTAATGATTGATTAACAAAACTGTACTTCATTTCTTATTTGTTACTCCTTGTTTCCCTTAAGAATGCCTTGGAAAGAATGGTGATTGGCAGGACAAGATTTAGGAATTTCTGGGTCTCTGAAAGCAATATCTACATCAATTGAGTAACTTCTAACTACATTCCTATAAGAACTACAGTAGATATTTGCATCATCTATGAAGTTTAGCATGTTGTGCATATTGTAAGTGTACAGTAATTAATGAGGAGTGAATCTGAGAGCCCCCTGTTTATGGAGAAGTGAACTGTCATATGGAGAGGTGAGAGGTTAGTCCAAGACTGCACAGCTAGGCAGGAATAAATGAAGAGCAGAAGCCACCTGTTCCAATGGCATCTCAGTATATTACTTTTAAAATTGTTTCCACCGCTCCTTGAGTTGTTTTTCTATTAACTTAAAATTGCAACTGTTTTTGAGAAAGCAGAAGAAAAATCCTCCTCCTTCCACAGCTACTGGAGCTCAGAAATCTAAAGACAGCATTGAGACACTGAGTACTGCGTGTAATCAAATTGTTCATTGGATGCCAGAAATCAGAAGCAAGAGGCAGCTCTTTTGAATTAAGTATCCATTGAAACAACAATGCCAGTTCCTGGCAAATGCTGGATGTATGCGTGTGTATCAATTCTTACTGATTTAATCTTGATTTCTGGGATGTTTAAGTATTGTAAGAAATCATGGGAATGGCTAGTCAAAGCGCAGAGGAAATTCATTTTGATTACAACACTCATAGCCTGAATTCTTGAGCAGGATTTTCTCAGATGGATTTCTTAAAAATTGACCTAATTTTTAAGAGGATTTTTCTGAAATATCATTAGAAAAATACAGTAGGCTTACTTATAAATAATTGTGTATCTGGTTATGTGAATTTGAAGACGCATTAGCAATTTAGCCTATTTTTAACTTTAAAAAGTTTATTTTCTAAATTCACAGGGTTCAAATGACCAACAGAATTATTTTGCCCTACTCTTATGTTTCAACAAAACCATTTGAATTAAAAATCTGGAATTTGTTCTCACTATTGAAGAGTAAAAATTTCAACATGGTTTTGGAAAATTCTTAACAGAGTCCTTGAAGCATTGGTGTGTAAATTATATTTTAATAGAATTTAATTTCAAAACAGAGATGCCTATGCTATTTTTATGCTTAAATACTACTACATAAACTCTGAGGGCTTGGGCGACTATGTGGTTGTGTAAACAGCATATTATAGGTGACTGATCTTCCCAGATCTGCATGTGGAGGTAAGAGGACAAAAAGATCTCAAATTCTTCCCTCTGTGAGGATGGCAACATAGGCAAGTAAATTAATAAATAAATCCAAGATGGTACGATTGGCATAACAGTAGAGGTAAGTGCAAGGTTATTATGGAAGCATAAGGAAGATTCCAGAGGAAAAGCACTTCTTGGAACATAGTCTATTGACTATAGTTCTGTGAACAAATGTTTGCCAAACTAAATATAACTGTATTTTCTTCTGGAAGTATTATGTGCTTTGAAGTTAATACTGTACCTTTAAGTATTTACTTTAAAATGATTCCTAGGATATGCATGGGAAGATCTAAGGGTGTCCTTAAAGGGTACTCAGAAAGGCTAGAAGAGCAATGTGGAATTGGACAGGAGGTCTGAATTATGATCCATAGCTCCATCTGAGGAGTCCCTCTAGCGCCGGCCTCTGAGTGCAAGGTTGAGTGATGGCTTGGCATTTGCAGCTTAACTTCATAGGATCAAAGTGATGACGGCTACTGATATAGTACCCTTAAAAAATTAGTAATTTTTTTGCATCCTTTTCTTCTTTTGCACAATTGTGGATAAAAATTGCACTTATTTTTAAAGAGGATTAAATGAATATCTTCATATAAAACCCTTAAAGCAGTTTCTGGTACACAAAGTCTCAATAAGTGATAACTATTTTTAATATTATAACAACAACAAATGGCAAGATTTAGGGCATACAATTCTTCATGCTAATGACAAACCTGCCTACTTCTCTTGTTCACTTTCCTGACCAATCTTGGGGGCCTGGTGAGAATGGAGTTGGGGTTACTTGGCATGAGTGGGGCTCAAAGGAGTACCTAGTATTAGGGTGAACTATTACTATACAGTTTTCATTACAATAGACCCTGGGATACAGATTTTGAAAATAGTAGGCAAAAAAAAGTCAAGTGTAAATGCACCCTGTATGTCTGACGGGCTGGGGTGATCTGACAAAAGGTCTGCCTACTCCCTCTACGTGAATTTGGGTTAACACCTTAATCAAAAGTCCAAGTTGTATGGGATAGACTTGTTATGACCCAGGTGAAGAAAAGAGAATAATAATATTAATTGGATTTTTACATATTTGTGGAGCAGGCACCAGTGATCTGCTAAGTATGAAAATGTGGAAATATATAGGGGTGGGTGGGATTGCTGACATTGGAGAAAGTCTTGGGAGGTAGCCCCATTCAAATAACATTATATGCTTTAGCATTCTATAGAGATTTAATCTACTATGGGCAACATATTTTATTATTTCCCTGATATTCCATTTCCTCATCTACAAAATGCACACAATATCTCCTACTTCCAAGGTTGTTATGAGGAATAACTGTACTATGCAATGCCCTAGAGGAAATGATTAGTGCCTGTTAAGTACCAGATCTTTTGCTGGATCTGGGGACTTCAAGTCACTTGCTCCTGCTGACCCAGAAACACTAAAGAAAGATGCTAGGTCCGGGGAATCATTGGCTTCTGTCTGGGAGGAATGTTGCTCTAGGACAGTGTGTGAGTGTGTGTGGATTGCCGCTGGAATCTGCTGGAGCGCGCTCCGCTTTTCCACCTCCAACGTGCTGTCTGTGGTTCCACGTCTGCCAGGTGAGTCTTCTACCTTCTACTGAACATATAATAAATTCTGATTTTTTTTTCTGTAGAATCCTTCATTCCAGGAAATATGAGGGAAAACGGTGAACCTTTCCGGTGCTCCATTCTCTCATAATCAATCTCCTATCACATTTTCATTTATCTCTTTTATGCTTAATTTTTTAAAGTTAAATTTTAAATGGCTAAATTAGATTTTCAATGGGGAAGAGGATAAAAAGGGAAAAGGAGAAACAAATAGGTACAAATTGAGAGGGGAGAGGAACTTGATTATCTCTGAATTGCAGCCTCCGCTGATGCAGACAAATGGTGGCGGCTGATGTGCTGTGTGCTTTGCAGAGTCCTGGAGTGCCGCCAGCTACCATCCACCTTAATATTTAAAAGGCATTTGTACAGAAACACTGCATAAGTATGAGGGATGTTAATTGCTATTTTTCTTTTTTAATTTAGCAGGCTGTTAGTCATAAAATAAAAAAAATATTGTTTGGTTGGGTTGAAATTTTAATGTTGAGCTCTTAAATTTTCCTGTGAGATAATTTTTTTCTGTAAAAAGTTAGCAATAAACACTTTGTAGTTGCACCATGCCTCACTCCAGAGAGATCAAAGTCCTGCTCAGAAACTCACAGAGACCTGGGAAGAATTCCAGGCTCTTCTGTTCTCTGCTCAGCTCTTCCAGAAGTGCTGCTCCTGGCAGTGAGTGCAAGCCAGGGGGAAGCTGGCTCTTTTATGTACCATCAGCTTCTTGAAGTTCTGCTCAGTTATCGACTGATGTGCAAGCACTGCAAATACTGAAGTCTCATGGCCCTTCTGGTTCTATCACGATCATGGAATGTTTGTATTTCATTTAAAAATGAGTTTTAGTACACGGAGAGTTGTATAAAATATCTGTACAGAAGCTCCAAATAAAACAGGTTCTAGTAACCCCCTAAGGATTACAGGAGAAAGAGAAGGCATACCTGATGGTAAACAGAATGCATTTTGGTAGAGAATCCTTTTCCACGTGGGAGATTTCTAAGTAATTGCACTCTATCTTCTTTTAATGTAAGATGCTATCCCTTCTGCTTTAGTGTTATTTCCACTTTTTTATGCTGTGAACATTTTTTTTTTTGCCTGTTCAAAAGTTACCTCTTCTGAGAGGTTTATCCACACTTAACCACAAGGCTGAATATGTCATTATTAATCCAGTCTAAATATTCTCTCAAGTCTAGTAGTGTTTATCTGGGGTACTGTAATTATTTTTGTACGTTTCTCTCTTTCACCATGCTGTGAACCCTTTGAAAAGAAATCATCTGACTCATGGTTTTCTGAATCTTTATTGTCTAATGCAGTCCCTGACACAAATTGTTCATACATGTTTGTAGAAAGAATGCTTTTTATAAATTACCAAAAGTTTTTACAGGATCTAAAACGACAACAGATGCTTCAAATACACTCCTCTGCTTCCACCAAATCAGCATCATGTCAGGGGATGTTCTCTTGTTGATGCTATAAAAATAATTAAACCATTACCTGTATTAAATTTAAATGAGAATTCAAGAAAGGAATTAGGAAAAAAAAGAAAGTAGCATGTCAAAATAAAAATTAGATAAGAAATAATTTGGAACAAGATTAACTTTCTGAAGTTAATTTGCTTTAAAGTGAAAAATTTGGGAGCTCAAACAGAAAAACGCCTGCTTATGAAAGGCAATAAGGTGTTTCAATTTCTGGAAACTTCTACAGATAACATTAAATGTAATTCTTTGCAATATCGACCCTGAAGCAATATAGTCACTTGTTGGCTCTTGTGTGTTAAATGCAGGTCTTCATTTTCTATCTCATTTTGTGTTCCTGAATTTTTGTACTATGTGGTCCAATCTTGAAGAAAATGAGTGCAACTTCCTTTTTCCTCCTTACTCTGTAGAACCCTGAGGCAGTTTTTCAACAAATAGTTCAGTGAATTGCTATAGACCACAGAGCAAAATTGTAATGAAGGGAAACTTTCCAGGTATCGTCTATGCAACCCCAGTCCGTTCTATGAAAATTAAAATGTTCTGTCCTTAAACCACATATTTCATAATGATCTGTAAAAAAACTATAGATTTTTTGAGGTAGCATGATCATTCACAAAGAAATAAACAAACATAAGTTACAGATCCTTAAAACAACATACCTGGAATAAAGAGTCTTAAAATTCTTTGTATTCACTAATACCATTCCTGAGAGTTTCTGTTAAAGAAATCAGCAAAGATTAGAGCTGGAGAACTTCACATTATTGTTAATTTTGTAAAAAAAAAAAAAATTATGGGCTGTTTTATTCAACAGTGTAGACTGGTTAAATAAATCATGATATGTCTGCATGATGAAATATAAAAGTTCAGGTGTTGGAAGACTTTTATAAAGGTATTAGAGATTGACCACACTATACCATTAAAATAAGAAAGATAAGAATAAACTAGTAAATAAACATAACATTTTTTTTAGCAAAAATATGCATATATATTAGAAAAAATCAAACATATATATTAGAATAAAATGAAGGAAAAAAGAATTAAGAAAAATTCCAGGGGCTGGAGAGGTGGTCCAGTGGTACAACAGTTGCCTGGCATGAGCAAAATCCCAAGGTCATTCACCAGCACTGCATACACAAATGAATAAAGGAAAAACAAAGCCAGATGAAAAAATTAACTCCTTCTTTCTTTCTCAAAATAAAAATTCCATGCTTTAAAAATGCCTTTTCATTATCCTATAATGAGAATACATTGCTGTAAAAAAAAAGATTTTTGACAGGTATGGACTTAAAGATGAAGTATGATCTTTAGGATTTTACCATAGTAAGTTATTTCTCAGGATAGATGAAGTATATGATGGAACTTCTTATATGTGATATCTTGCTGCATGGAATCCTGGAAAATGTAAATGGGTCTCATTTGATGATCATGGGCTGTGTACCACAATGAACTGAAAATAAAGAAACTTAAAACAAAACAAAAACCACCAACAAACAAATCCTGCCCCGGACTTGTTTCTGTCCTGCTGCTTGTGCATATCTTGGAAGGTGGTTGTGGAATTCACTACACATGTTTGACACTTTCCCCCCGATAATTCAGACACGTATCAATAACTACTCTATATTATTTTGGTTTGAGACAAACCTTAAAAGATGGAGTGGCTGAGGAGAGATAGTATTTAACTTCTGATAAAAGAAAAAGCAAGGTGCTTATAGACCTTTGAGAGGGAGATAGATAATCATTGAAATAGCTTTGCTGGTAGGGCATTTGCCTGTTAGCTAGGTATAAAATCATAGTTGCTATCTTATTACTTTCTTGAACTCTTAAACTAAGGGCAAAAAGAAAGGAAATAAACAGATATGATTTTTATTGTAATTATGACCTGAGGAATATATTTGGATCATTATATGGACATAAATAATCTAATTTAATCAATATTTCTATCCTTCTTTAGAATAATACACATATCATAGAAAGCTTGAATTAATGTTATCTCTCCCATTTCACATGGTTCTATTTCCAGTGTTTTGTTTTTATCTAGTTGTTGTATCCTACAATTCTTTGAGTTGAAATTTGTTCACATTGATCCAAAAGTTTAGCTATTTATTTGCTTACAGTGAGTGTCTTCCTTCAACCAATTTTTTCCTTGCTCATTTGATTTATTTCTTATTAAAAATTTAGTGACTCATTCAGTGAGACTGAGTGGGAAATTCTTTCAAATTTCGATTGCTATTAATTATCTTTATTTACCCTCACTCTTGAATATACAAAAGAAAATGAGTGTCACTTAAAATTGATTGATATAAATGTAAGATTTATGTAAGCATCTTAAATGACTGTGAAGATCTCTTTAGAAGATACATAAAATGAAGTGAGGGAAGAATCAAGGAGCATCATTATAAAAATCAATGAAACATAAAGGAAGACAATAGCAAAGGAAAAGAGATAAAAAAGAGCAACAGGATAGAAAACAATTAACAAAATGACAATAGTAAGTACCACCCTATCAATAATTACTTAAATGTAAATGGATTAAACATCTCAATCAAATTATATACAGTGACTGAATGAATAAAAAATAACAAAAACAAAATTCAACAATATGTGATTTATAAGAAATTCATTTCATATTTAAGGACACATAGAATGAAAGAATGGAAAAATAATTTCATGCAAATAGCAGCTATAAGAAAACGGGGTGGTCACATGTATATCAGATAAAGCAGAATTTAAATAAAAAAATTCAGAAGAGTCAAAAAAGGATATTATATAATGATATAATCGTCAATTAACCAGGAAGATGGAAAAATTATAAATATACATGCACCCAATATCATAGCACCAGAGTACAAAGAGCAAACACTGACAGAACTAAAGGGATAACTGGTAAAACAATAGTAACTTCAATACTGAGATTTTAATACCTCACTTTTAATAAGGACCATAACATACAGACAGAAATCCTTAATGATACAGAGGATTTGCATAACACAGTAGACCAAATTGACCTAAGAAACATATAGCACTTTCCACCCAACAACAATAGAATACAGTCTTCTCAAGCACACCTGGAACATTCTCCAGGATAGATATATATGTTGAGTCATCCAAAAAGTCTAAACTAATTTAAAAAGATTGAAATCATACCAAGTTTACATTTTCTAATTACAATGGAATAAAACTAGAAAGTAATGAAGAAGAAAAATTGAAAAATTTGCATCAAAAGTAGTATTAAAATAAAAGTTTAGGAGAGAGGAACATGGTGAACTGAAGGGAGATGGCTTCCCGTGTGGCTCCATGACTGGATGGGAAATCCCTATCTCCAGTATTTTGAGGTGCGTTTGGGGGACTATCATCATGAAATACCAGTGCTAATTTGCACAGTTGTTTTGAGGAGCAGAGACTTGGGAGAAGCAGGTGGAGAAAAAGAAGAATTTTTCCCAACCGGCAGGGATGCCGGAAGCTCTGCTGCCCGTGTATACATGCGGCCCAGGAGTGAGGGAGGAGTCAAACACAGCAGGCGAACTGATCGCTATGGAGAAGCGGTGCTTTATAAAGATAGCAAAATCGCAGACACCCATCCAGCACACACTGCGTCTGCGGTGAGAACAGTGTCTGGAAGCTGCCCACAGAGGAGCCTAGCGGAGCAGGCTGCCTAATGGGAGAGCTGAGCAGGTACTGCCATTAAAGTGCCAGGAGGCAGCCACTCTCCTGACTGGGACCCTCTCTCTCTTTGGGACTCCAGAGCAGGCTCTGAAAGCTGCATCAGGAGACAGTCACAGACCACAGGCTGAACCGGGAAGAGAAGGCTTTGGACAGGCCCAGTCTCCATTTTGCTTAGGGGAATTTGGGTTTGTGGAGTAAACGGAGCATTTCTCAGCCCTATCCACACCCACCCCAGCAAGCAGGATCACGTGACAAGTTAAATGCTCTGAGTCCTCTGTCTCAGCTCAAAAATCACAGGAGACAGTGTCTGCAACCACCAGCAGAGGAGCATAGAAAACATCTCATCCCCCTGCTCATAAAGCTCATAAAGCTTTAAGACTTCTGACTTTCAGATCCCCTGGGAGGCTGGCAAGGATCAGCTCTCAGGTCTCAGGACATTCCAGAATCAGATCTCTTCACTGAAAATCTCCTCCTAGAAATTCTAGGAGTCTGAGGACATCCCAGTCCTCTTCGTGAGATCACATAATTACAGACTAAGAGACCCTACTATTGAAATCCAGAGGACAGTGAACATCTCCTCCCAAAGGGCTCAGAGACACTCTTACTTACTATAGTTCCAAGTTTCCACTAAGAATTTTTTATTTATCTTATTTTTTTTTGTGTGTGTATATATATATATTCTTTTCTTTCCTTTTTTTTCTTCTTTTCTCGATGTGTATTAGTGTGATAACTGGAAAAGTTGATTGATTCATGGACATATAAAAATACTAGCTGTTTTTGTTTTCCTGTTCTTTTGTTTTCTGGGATCTTCCCCCCCCCCCCTTTTTTGTTAGTCTCTTTGTTTGTGTGTTTCTCTCCATTGTCTCTCTTATTCCCTCTTGTCTATCCTGTCTATCCTTGTCCTGTTTCCTGAGAAGAGGGATTATGGTCAGTGCATTTAGTATTTGAAGTATATTGTGCCTGACATGCATAATTTACCTGTGTGAACTTCTACCCTTATGTGATCACCCAAATCTTATTAATACCTCTTTTACACTTCCTATATTTTGCCACAGCTATCTTTGCTTCCCCCAGGGTCTGTTTTTTTTTAAATTTTATTCTTTTCTTTTTATTGTGTTCTTTTTCTTTCTCCAGCAAATTCTTTACCTCCTCCACTTTCTCACTGTCCATGAATTGGTCAATATAAACTCTCTAACTTTCACTTACATTCCTTTCTCTTTCTGGCTTCCAATTAGCATACCCCCTTTGAGCCCTCCACTATTAAGGCTGCGTAACTATTACCACCATGAATTTCAATCTGAATAACAATTGTATGTTCTGATAATTAAATACTAGTGTGGCTGATTGATTAACACTACCATTAGTTTCATAGGCTGAATTCAAAAGTGTACTATAGTCTGTTCTAAATAACCAATTTAATACTGTTTATTGTAAGCTTTGATCTTTCATATTGATAATCTTCTATTGGAGCATGAGGTATTGGAAATTTTAAGGGACACTAACAATTCACAGGAAAGGGGTTAGACTTCTGAACTCAATTTTCCTGAAAATACCCTAAACCAAGTAAGGGACTGGACAAAACTCCCAATCCAACAGCATAGACCTTAAGAAAGACAACCAGATAGAGATTTCAGGTTAAGAACTCCCATCAACTTATGGAGTGAGAAGAAGCCTGAGCAGAACCCCCTTCACCGGTGTGTGCCCCAGGACTCCAGTACCACCAGAGGCGAGCCAGACACTTCCAAGCCCCCCCCCCCCCCCCGATTTTACAAAGTTGTCATGCACACCAGCTGGGTCCTGATAATCCAAGGATCCAAGACTGCAGCACAGCAAGTAGGCTGATCCATCATGGCCCACTTCACACATCTGGGACCCTAGAACCCATTGACAAAGCTCAACTGATTAGCCTTAACAACACAGTGGGCAGCTCAGTAACCCCACGAAGTGCCAAGCCCAAGTCCTAGAACCTTAACCCAAAATCTGCAACAAAACTAGGCTTCAGGCAGAAAAAGTCTTTTGGAAAGAAGAGGTCATCAATGAGGCAATATCCAACCCAACCCTTGGCATGTAAGGAAGAAGAACCCCGAGTCTTGTCTTGCTTCCATGGAGGGATCTCCAATCAAATAAGTGAGAAGAAACATTTCAAAAATGAGGAATCAAGCTAGAAGAGGCTCACCTCAATCCCACAACTCCCCTAGCAAGGTGGCTATGGCCAGAGACTGGGAGGAAAATCTAGAACAAATTATCAATGATTTGATAATGAAAAGGAACAATGAAATAAAAGAAGAGCTAATGAAGGAATAAATGAGAAAACTCAAGAGTTGAGAAAATCTATCATTAAAAAAAATTGACATACTCAAAAAGAAGTAACAGAGCTAAAATCTGTAGTCAATGACATGAGAGGGGCCATGGAAGAATTTAATAATAGACTAACTTCTGTAGAAAATAGAACCTCCACTATTGAAGAAAAAACTTCTGACAATGAGGACAGGCTGAGCAAGCTTGAGCACACTGATGACAAAAAAGAAAAACAACTAAGAGAACACGATCAGAATTTTAAAAATGTCTGGGATGAAATGAGAAGAAACAATATGAGAATAATTGGGATTCAAGAAGAAATTTTAAAGACATATGAATGGTACAATGAACATCCTCAAGGAAATTGTGAAAGAAAACTTTTCTCATATAAAAACAGAATCAGATATGTTCATTCAGGAAGCTTACAGGACACCCAATGGGCCTAATCAAATGAGAAACTCAACAAGACACATCATATTCAAATTGTACAACAGGGATACCAAGGAAACAATATTAAAAGCAGCGAGGGAGAAATGCCAAATCACATTCAGAGGTAAACCAATAAGAATTGTCTGTCACTTTTCAACCCAGACTCTGGAGGCAAGAAGGTCTTGGAAAGAAATATTTCAACGTCTAAATGACCAAAACATGCAGCCAAGAATTCTATACCCAGCAAAACTTAGCTTTAAATTTGATGGAGAAGTAAGAGCTTTTCAAAACTGGCAGCATTTGTAAACAGAAAACCAGCCTTACAAAGAATTCTCAAGGAAACAGTCCAGACAGAAGAGCAAATAATCAATACCCAAAACCCACAAACAGAGGAAATTCAGTAAAAGTAGCACCCATAAATAACCAACTAAGACAATCACAGATCTAGCTAAATAAGACACAATGACTGTGAGCCAATTACACACTTCTATTTTAACACAATGTGAATGGTTTAAATGTACCACTCAAAAGACACAGACTTGCAGACTGAATAAAAAAACAAAATGCAACAATATGCTGCTTACAAGAAACCCACCTAACAGGTAATGACATCCACAGATTAAGGGTGAAAGAATGGGAAAAAAATCTACCATGTGTATGGCCCACGAAAGCAGGCCGGCATCGCAATACTTATATCCGACAAAGAAGATTTTAAAAATAAATTAATCAGAAGCGATAAAGAAGGCCACTACTTAGTACTAAAAGGAACCCTACAACAGGAAGAAATAACTGTTGTTAATATTTGCTCTCCAAACAACAGTGCTCCTAACTATGTGAATAAATTACTTCATGACATCAAACCACTTGTGGACCTCAACACAATAATACTGGGAGACTTCAACACTCCTCTGTCACCATTAGACAGATCATCAAAACAAAAAAAATCAATAAAGAAATCACCAGCCTAAATAACTCCATAAATCAAAAGGACTTAACAGACACATGTAGAATATTCCATCCTAAGTTAGCAGAATACACCTTTTTCTCTGCAGCACATGGGTTCTTTTCCAAAATAGATCATATGCTGGTTCACAAAGATAATCTCAGCAAAAATACAAAAAGTAGATATTATTCTATGTATCCTATCAAACCACAATGCCATGACCCTAGCAAACAACAGAAAAAATCATGACAGAAAACACACATATTCATAGAGATTGAATAATACCCTATTAAATGAAGAATGGATTTAAGAAGACATGAGAGAAGAAATCCAAAAATTCTTGGAAGAGAATGAAAATGAAGACACAACATATTGAAACCTCTGGGACAGCATGAAAGCATTCCTAAGGGAAAATTTATATCACTGAGTGCCCACATTAAAAATGAAGAAAAATCCCAAATAAAAAATCTTATGCTCTATCTCAAAGCCTTTCAAAGGAAGAACACTATAACCCCAAAGCCAACAGAAGTAAAGAAATAATCAAGATCAGAGCTGAAATCAATGAAATTGAGAACAAAAACAATAAAAAGAATTGATGAAACAAAGAGCTGGTACTTTGAAAAAATAAACAAGATAGACCTCTAGCCAATCTCACTAAAAGAAAGAGAGAAATGAAGCAAATCAATACAATCTACAATGAAAAGTGAGTGATCACCACTGATAGTATGGAAATCCAACAAATTATAAGATTGTATTTGGAAAGTCTATACTCCTCCAAATTAGATAATATGGAAGAAATGGATAAATTTCTAGACACATACAACATCCTTTAATTGACACAGGATGATATTGAATTTCTAAACAACCCAATCACAGGCACTAAAATCCATACAGCAATTAAGAGTCTACCAAAGAAGAAAAACCCAGGACCTGATGGCTTCCCTGCTGATTTTTACCACACTTCTGAGGAGGAACTAACACTTCTCTTCATTAAGTTATTTCAAGAAATTGAAAAGGAGGGAACTCTTCCAAACACTTTTTTTGAAGCAACAATAGCTCTGATACCAAAACCCAACAAGGACACATCAAAAAAAGAAAACTGCAGACCAATATCCGTGATGAACCTGGATGCAAAAATCCTTAATAAAGTTCTAGCAAACTATATTCAAAAGCTTATCAAGAAGATAATCCATCATGATCAGGTGGGCTTCATTCCAGGTATACAGGACTCATTCAACATATGCAAAACAATTAATGTAATTCACCACTTAAACAGAATTAAGGACAAAAAAATATGATCATCTCAATCGATGCAGAAAAGGCATTTGATAAAATACAGCACTCTAGAGAAGATAGGGATCAAAGGAACTTCTCTGAACTATGTAAAGTCTATATATGCTAAACCCTTGGCTAGTATTATACTAAACAGAGAAAAGCTGAAAGCATTTCCACTGAAATTGGGAACAAGACAAGGCTGTCTGCTCTCACCACTTCTATTCAACATTGTTCTTGAGACTCTAGCTGGAGCAATAAGGCAAGAGAAAGAAATCAAAGGGATAATAATAGGAAGAGGGGAAGTCAAACTCTCTCTTTTTGCTAATGATGATCCTATATCTGAAAGATCCAAAAAACTCCACCAGTAAACTACTTGAATTTATAAACAGATTTAGCAAAGTGGCAGGCTACAAGATCAATACCCATAAATCAATAGCTTTCTTATACACTAACAATAATAGGGCAGATGAAGAAATTAGGAAATCAGTCCCATTCACAATATCCTTGAAAAGAATAAAATACTTGGGAATTAACCTTACAAGGGAAATCAAAGATCTCTACAATGAAAATTTTTGGTCATTGAAGAATGAAATCCAAGACGACCTAAGAAGATGGAAAGATGTTCCATGCTCTTGGTTAGGCAGAATTAATATAATAAAATGGTCATTCTGCCAAAATGTCTATATAGATTAAATTTGATACCCATTAAGAAATCAATGTTACTCTTTACAGATTAGAAAAAGCAATTTTCAAATTCATTTGGAACAACAAGAAACCCAGAATAGCCAAATCATTACTAAGGAAGATAGACGAAATAGGCGGTTTTGCCATACCAGATCTAAAACTATACTATAGAGCTGTAGTAACAAAGACAGCATGGTACAGGTATCAAGATAGGAAAGAAAACCAATGGAATAGAATAGAAGACACTGAAACAAACCCTCAAATCTTTAAGCATCTGATTTTTGACAAAGGGGGAAAATATTATAAGGAGGAGAGATAGCCTATTCAACAAATGGTGGTGGAAAAACTGGACAGCCACTTGCAGAACGTTGAAATTAGATCCTTATCTTTCACCTTGCATGAGAATCAAATCAAAATGGATCAAGGAGCTAGGAATTAAACCAGTTACTTTACAACTGATGGAAGACAAATTAGGTCCAACACTTCAGCATTTGGGAGTAGGCAAAGACTTTCTCAACATGTCTCATATAGTGAAGGAAGTAAAGTCAGTGAATGAGATGTCATAAAGCTAAAAAGCTTTGCATTGCTAAGGAAATAATCAAAATATTCAAGAGGCTTCCTACAGAATGGGAGAAAATAATGGGCTGTGATTCTTCTGACAGACGCCTCATATCCAGAATCTACAAAATCCTCATAAATCTCAACTTCAAAAACACAAACAACCCAATTAATAAATGGGCCAAAGAGCTAAATAGAACTTCTCAACAAAGGACATTGAAAGAGCCAATGGATACATGAGAAAGTGATCCAAATCACTAGTAATCAGAGAAATGCAAATGAAAACTACATTAAGACTTCATCTCACGCCAGTAAGATTGGCAAAATGAAGAAAATAAACAATAATAGACACTAGAGGGTTTGTGGAAAGACAGGTACACTAACACACTGGTGGTGGAGCTGCAGACTGGTACAGCCCTTCTGGAAAGCAGTGTGTTGAATCCTCAAAAAACTAGGGATGAACCCACCATATGATCCAGCTATTCCTCTCCTGGGTATTTTTCCAGGGGATTTAGAATCAGCACACTTCAGTGACACAGCAAAAATGATGTTCATAGCAGCTCAATTTACAATAGTTAAATTATGAAAACAACCCAGATGTCCCTCACTGGATGAATGGGTCCAAAAACTGGTAGATATATACCATGGAGCTCTACTAAGCAATTATAAAGAATGATACTGTAGCCTTTGAAGGTAAATGGATGGCTATGGAAGAAATCTTGCTGAGTGAAGTCAGCATAACCCAGAGAACCAAAGGTTGAATGTCTTCATTCATCTGTGGAGGCTGGAGCTAGACCCTGGTCCGTGTGAAAGGTGGTCAACTCTCATGTATGAAACCCTGAAAAGGTGTAGTGACATACAACTTAAGGCTTTCGTAGAGATGTATTGGGAAGGAGAGGGGAGGCAGGGAGGGATAAGGGTTGGTAATTAGGGGGACTCTAGGGGTAAATGTAATTTTCAGAATATGTATATATATATTATATTATTTCATTGGAAGCATGTTTGATTGTTCAACAAATAATTTCTTAATAAAAATGGAAGTTTTTATCATTGTTATTTTTTATGGATTTTATGATTGTACAATAACCCCATTCCTTAATAAAAACTAAAATAATAAAATAAAAATGGAAGCTTATAATGATAAATGTTTGTATTAAAAAAGAAGAAAGATCTTAAATAAGCTTTCTAACTTTATACTTTGGGATTTAGCAATTTTTAGCAAATTTGGGATTTAGCAATCCCAAAGATCCATATGGCAAAGGCTGGGTCCCCAGTGTGACACTAGTTGGAGATGATGGAACCTGCTGGAGCTGTGGCCTAGTGGGAGGTGTTCAGGTCACTGGGGGCATGTCCTTGAATGAGGTAGTGGGACTCCTGCCCCTTCCTGTTTTCTCCATGCACTTCCACCATGAGTTACTCTCTCACTGCAGATTGAAAATAACACTGTCAATCATGGACAAAAATCTCCAAAACTACGGGTTAAAATATGCCTTCTCTTTTTATAAATTCATTTATTTCAGATTTTTGTTATAGTGACGGAAATGTGACTTAAACATACTTCAAGGAACTAGGGAAAAAAAAGAACAAAATAAACCCAAAGTTAACAGAAGGAAGGAAATAAATAAGACTAGAACAGGAAAAAAAAAGAAAGAAACATGATAAAAAAATCATTGACATTTATTTGGTCCTTTAAAAAGATCAACACAGTTGAAAATTTTAGTTTGATTAATTGTCTTCCTCTGTGGTGTCGTAACAACAAAAGACTTCAGAAAAGGTAGTTTATACTTGATAGTGAGTAACTACATAAATTAATTTCTTAGAGTTCTGGAGGCAGAAACTAAGGTCAAGGTGCTAACACTGGTGTCAGGTGAGTGCTGCGTTTTGCACGCCTTGTTGTGTCCTTATATGGTTGCAAGGCAGAAAGGCAAGAGAATACTGTCTTCAGCCTTGAGGCATTTTATAAGGGTGACAATCCCAGAAGCTACAATACTTTTTTTCCAACATTTTCTGATTGGTGCATTATAATTGTACATAATGGTGGGATTTGTTACATATTCATATTTACATACAATGTAATTCGGTCAATATCGGTACTCTGCACTTTCCCCGTCTGTCCTCTTCTCCCACTCCCTGATCCCTTTCCTCTATTCTACTGACCTCCCTGATTTTCATTAGATTCTCCCACCCCAACATTCTTTTCCTTTTTCCTCTCTAGCTTCCTCATATGAGAGAAAACACACAATCTTGACCTTCTGGGTTTGGCTTATTTTGCTTAACATAGTGGTCTCAAGTTCCCTCCACTTTTCTGTAAATGACATTAATTTCATTGTTCTTTATGTCTAAATAAAATACCTGATCTCAAATTGTACTACAAAGCTTTAGTAACAAAAACAGCATGGTACTAACATCAAAATAGGCATGAAACTTATGCAATCACTGAATTCTGGAAAATGCACCATCATATACATACACACAGATCATATATATATATGGGGTGATTCTGGATTAGGGTCGGGGCATACCATATTGTTACTACAACGATATGACTGTACAACAACACAACTCCTCAATAAACTAAAAAAATAGGCATGAAGACAAATATGAATAGAATTCAAGACACAAACACAAACCCACATACTTGCAGCCATCTGTTATTTGACAAAGGTGCCAAAAATTTTTGGTGGAGAAAGAGAGCCTTTTAAATAAATGTTTCTGGAGAAATGGGTAGCTATTTGTAAACAAGGAAACAAGATCCTATCTCTTACTCTTCACATAAGTCAAATCACAATGGATCAAAGACTTAGAAATTATACCAGAATACTTGAAACTACTAGAAAAAAACATAGAGTCAACACTCCATTGTATTGGAGCTGGCACTGACTTCCTAAAGAAGACCCCTAATGCTCCAGAAATAAAACTACGACTCAGTAAGTGGGATGCCATCAAATTAAAAACTTTCTGCACAGCAAAGAAAACAATTAAAGATGTGAAGAGACAGCCCACAGATTAAGAGAAAATCATTGCCAGCTGCTTTTGTGACATGATATTAATATCAAGAGTATATAAAGAACTCACAAAATTTAACACCAAAATCCCCAAATAAGCCAATTAATAAATGGACAAAAGTACTAAACAGGATTTCTCAAAATAAAAATAAAAAAGAAACGCATATGGCCAATAAATATGTGAAAAAGTATTCAACATCTCAAGCAATCAGGGAAATGCAAATCAAAACTACACTAAAATTTAATCTCATTCAGTTACGATGGTAATTATTTCTCCATTTATATCCAAAGGATTTAAAGTCAGCACACTACAGTGACATAGTCACATCAATGTTTATAGCCAAGCTGTGGAGTCAACCTAGGTGCCCTTCAACAGATGAATGGATAAAGAAAATGTGATAAATATACACAATGAATTATTACTCAGCCATAAAGAATAGTGACTTTCTGACATTTGCTGGTGAAAGGATGGAATTGGACACCATCATGCTAAGTAAAATAAGTCAGTCTCAAAATATCAAAGGTTGAATGTTTTCTCTGACATGCTGAAGTTATTAAAAAATAAGGGGGGAGTAAAAAAGAGCAGAAGAAAGATTAGAGGAGTAGACAAAGGGGTATGAAAGGGAGGGAGGAGAGATGGAATAGGGAAAGTTTGTGTAATGAATCAGGACTACTTTCCTATGCACATATATGAGTATACCACAGTGAATCTCACAGTCTTGTACATCCACAAGACACTAAATTAAAAAATCTATTAGTAATTAACAGAAAGATCCACAGAGTGTAGGGAAGAGAATGAGTATGGGTGTGAGGAAGGGAGGGGAATGAGAATTATTAGGTACTGAATTAAAGAAATTTTATTCCATGCTTTTATAATGATATCATTGTATATTCTATTGCCATATATAACTAAAAAGAATCAATAAAGAAGAAAGGAAAAAGAACATAAACAATAATAAATGCTGGCAAGGATGTGGGGGAAAAGCCATAATCATAGTTTGCTGGTGGGACTGCAGACATAGGTTTGCAGACACATGATTATAGTATGTGTCTGCTGCAGTCAGATATCTAATCCTCCTCTCCTTTCATTTTGCTCTAGATTCCACATATAAGAGACAACATTCAATCCTTATTTTTCTGAGACTGACAGTTTTTCACTTAGCTTGACATTCTCCATTTACATTCGTTTACCAGCAAATACCATAATTTCATTCACC